>MU779085.1:9631-91122 GCA_026770625.1 Nicotiana glauca | reverse complement strand
ATGATTTATTATGTGACCAACTAACACAAAGAATGCAATAAAATTCTTAAAAATTGTCAAAGTCATTTTATTTGATATTTTTGGAATAATTTGCTTAGGGTAAAAATCACGTGCTCACAATACTGTGGTATTTGTGTCCGAGGGGAGGGTTTTTCTATACTTATCAGCATTAACTATTTTGAAACCGTTTTCGTAATTGTTGAAAAGATCATTTTCAAAAGAGCTTTAAACTGAGCCAAGATATTTCCAAAGATTTCACAACCTTACTGTATTCTCTAAGGATTGTACCCGATTTTTATACAGCATGATGGTTTGCTTTACGTGATTTCTTACTGCTTAATTATTATTTACCTTTATTACTCACTGAGTTGGAGTACTCACTTTACTCCCTGCACCCCGTGTGCAGATGCAGGTATCTATTCACCCGGTAGCGGGTTTTGGCCGATTAGAGGCAGAGTTACATGAGTTAAGGAGTTGACTGCCAGCGTTCGCAGCACCATGTTTCTATCTTTTGTTCATTATCCCGATTTTGTATATTTTAGGCCTTGTAGTGGATTTTCATTCTTATAGACGCTCGTGACTTGTGACACCCCCATTAGGGCTGTGTTGGGTTATAATTTCGTTAATTAATATTATTAAGTCATATTTTTCCTGTTCATTTATGCTTAACTATTTTGAAAGAGATGAGTGGTGTTAGTTGGCTGGCCTTGTCTTCACGAGAGGCGCCATCACGACCAGTGCGGGGTTTTGGTCGTGACACATACTTGTGATACAAATTGTGAAATTGATCACGAATGCACAAATGCTCGTAACAATATACAATGAATATACAATTATCATAGATTTATACTATAATTCCTGCAACAATTATGATACATATACAATTATAATACAATTGCGATATATTTATGAAAAATTGTGACACAATTATGATCTTCATCTTCTTCAAGTTTCAATAACAACTCAACACTAAAAATTTAATATAATTGTATTAGTATTGTATCGAGTATTATTTTGGGTATTGATGTATCATATGCAAGTCACATGCAATAAAGATTTTAGAAAGAAAGAAAGAAAACAAGATTCAAACTTACCCATTCTTGACTCTAGAGCAATATTTCGAATTTCATCATATTGCATCAATAGGAAATAGAGATTTTGGATGCTTAATAAGAAAGAAAGAAGTTGAATTCAAAAGCTTTGGAAGAGAAAACGAATCTGTAATTTTGGACGGGGATAACTTTGGGTAAGCAAGATTTTGGTAACCGAGATTTCTTACTATGGGTAAGAATAATTTTGGATAATTGTTAAGAAAGAGAAAAAATATTTTTTTAATCCTTTGGAAAATAAAAGAATCTTAAATGTAGGAGGAATTCCTTGAAATGGGGGTTGAGTGTCATGTAACTGATGCAAAATTTAAGGGATCTTGAATTTCTTCTTTTTAATGATTTTGTATATAATTAGTAAATATAGATATATAAAGTAATTAATATGGAACTTAAATAAAGGTGGTAAGTAGGTATCTATTGTAGTATAGCAAGGTAAAAAACCCAATATTAAAACCAAACAAACCAAATTGCAATATCTAACCAGATTAAATATAAGCCCACTTAATGCTATATCTTCTTCCTTTATCAAAATTATTTGAGGCTAAAAGATACTACAAACTAAGGCAGTAGAAGCAAATTCACGATCTTCAGATAACCACGTAACATTATTCGAACACAAAATGGCATAGCAATGTTCTAAGTAAAATTAGATAAGAGGATAAACCATGAACCTTTGAATAATCTTTCCATTATATCAACGGGTGAACCTCAAATATACAGCAACAAATCATTTGGAGCCTACGAACCACGGATAAAGACCTCGACGAACTTCGAACCTCGAACCTCGACATACCTCTATGCTAGACCGAAACCTTTAGAGAAGTGGCTGGTTTTGAGCTGGAGTTTGGTGCATTTTTTACTAGATTTGGGGCTCCTTTGAGACTTCTTCAAGATGGTTTTAAGGGCTGGTTTATGGAGGGGTTTAGAAGCTGACTTTTGACGGTGTTTCATCGGGTTTTTGGTGCCGGTTTGAGGTGTTTTGGAATGTGACGACCCAAAGGGGTCATCACCTATTTTCTTACTCATCTTGTACTTCTGATACCTTGAAAACCTCATCTAGAATTTCCTCGATTTATGTGCGCAATCCGGGCACGTAGCCGGAAAGCTTAAATATGAATTTTGTGAGAAAAATACTAAATTTTGATATTAAATTGATTAAATTTTATTTCGGTCAACATTTTGTGTAAACGGACCCGGACCCATAATTTAAAATCCCAGAGGATCCGTAAGAAAATATGGGACTCGGGCGTATGCCCGAAATCGAATTCCGAGGTCCCATGTCCGAGAAATGAACTTTTGTGTGAAATTATTTTCTGGAAATAATTAAGGAAATTGGGAATGAAATTTGATTAGAAGACTATGGTATCGGGACCGTATTTTGGTTCCGGTGCCTAGTACAAGTTTTATATATGATTTAAGCACTTTCTGTGAAGTTTGGTTGAAAACGGACGTCGTTTGACGTGTTTCAGACTTAAAATGGAAATTTGATGTTTTATAAAAATTTGGAAGAAATTATAAATTTTGATGCTTGACTCGATGTATGTGATATTATTTTGGTGATTTTATCGCACGGATAAGTCCGTAGGATGTTTTTGAGGTTGTGTGCACATTTGGTTTGGAGCCCCGAGGGCTCGGGTGAGTTGTGGATAAGCCACAGATTGCATTTTGAACTTAATAAAAATTTGGTATGTTTTCTTCTGTGATCTTCGCATTTGCGAAGATGTGCCTCGCAATTGCGAGCTTGGAAATGCGAGCTTTGCATCGCAATTGTGAAGCCTGGGACCTTAGCCTGTAATCGCAAATGTGATCCCATTGCTCGCAGATGCGAACTCAGGGGTGTCGCAAATATGGTATTTAGAACTGGGAAAAAGGGAAGGGTTCGCAAATGCGAACCCAGCTTCGCAATTTCCACGAATGGTCGGGTTTCACAATTTGATGACGTCCAAATCCACTACTAAAAAGCAATAGATACGGTCGCATGCAATATAATTTACCCAACTATGAGTCGGGATCGAATCCCACAGAGAACAATGTATAGGCGATTAGGCATGTAAGAAAATTATCGCTTATCACGCAATGCCAAACACTAAGAATTTTGATTGGAAAATGTTTTATACCTAAATGCAGAAATGTAAACTAACCTAGAAAGCAAGTAAAATGATCAATGGCTACAAGTATGGTTGCATCGGGAATTACACTCAAGTAACGATCCAATGTATTTCAGGATTTTACAAATATGAGCGAGTTTATATTAATTAGCCACGGATAATAATTCTTAATTAGCTTCTTCCAAAGACTAACAAGACTTCCTAATTGAATTATCCCTAAAACAATTAGAAGATTAAGCACACCAGGAATGGCTACAAGTAGTTCAATCCTATCCCTAGGTATAATTTATAAAATGAGGGTTAACGCCTCAAGTTCTTGTTAATTAATCTTTCCCAACCCCAAATTATCTTTCCCAAAATCAATTCGGAGTTAATGGGCGAGTCCTAGGGTTAGCTAATCCCTTTGGAAATATTAAAGAACAAGAATAATTAAAGTAACAATAACTCACTTCATAAATATATAAAAATCATTCAATACATAAGCACAACAATGTATTTAATCCACACTTTAAATATGAATACTTCCATAAACAAGGTTTAAGTATTGGAAATAAATACTACACACTTAAATATTCAATACAAAGCAAGAAAATGAAGAAATAAACATAAATGGGTAAGAAAATCTTAACCCCAAGCTTCAATCTTCAAGACCCAAGTGTGTGTGCAAAACCCTAGCTTGCAAAAATGTTTTCTCTAAGTCTTATGAACTGAAAATAAGCCAAAGATCTCTATACAATGATCTGAATTGGGTATTAATGGATTTGGGGTAAAAAATGTGAAATTCCAGAACTGCCTAGTTTTCACGCCTGATTTCTTCATCGCGTTCGCGAGTATAGCTTCGCGTTCGCGAAGGCTACTTATTTCTGCTAATCGCGTTCGCGTAAATGCCTTCACGTTCGCGAAGGTTTCTGTTGCTCTACATCGCGTTCACGTGTATCCTACGCATTCGCGTAGTATTAGTCTATACAGCTTCACGTTCGCGTTTTGTCCTATGCGTTCGCGTAGGTTTGGCTACTGGTTCATCGCGTTCACGTGCACTCATTCGCGTTCGCGAAGAGCATTTCACTGGGTAGATTCATTTTGTCCATTTTAGCTCCTTTTTGACTTGTTTCCACTTGGTTTCTTCACCATTACTTCTAAATCACATGCAACTTGTAAAATAGAAGTAAGTGACGTTAAACACATGATTTTTATCACTCAAACATAGCAAAAGTATGGGTTTAAAGACAAGATAAGTGGTAAAATACCAACTTATCACAATTGCGAACTCCAGTTCGCAATTCCCATATCTAAGGCCAAGCAACTTTCATACTTGATCGAATTTTCACCATTTTTCACCATTCTTTCAAGACCCAAACCCCATAGGCGATTTTTCAAGGACAAAAATTTTTCCAAATCATTTGTAAGTCGATTTTTACTTAATTCTTTCATTCATTTACATCATTTAACATGCTTTCCACTTAAAATCAATGATTTTCATGGGTGAAATTGGGGGTTTTGGGTAGAATCTAGTTTTTTCTAAAATTTGGGTATTTGGACCTCAATTTGAGGTCCGATTTCTAAACAAATCATATATTTGGGTTCGTGGGGGAATGGGTAACCGAGTTTTGGTTCGAACCTCGAATTTTGACCACGTTGTCCTGAGAGGCATTTTGTTCATTTTACCTAAATTCGCATCCCAGCTTTAAATTAAATAGTATAATTAGTTGCTTGAGATGTTATTTACGAGATGTAATTGAAATGAATAGATTTGGGCCATTTGGAGTCGGATACTCATGGCAAAAGTGTGGTTTCGAGTTGATTTTGGAGCCGGTTTAAGGTAAGTGGCTTGTCTAACCTTGTGTGGGGGACCTCTCCCCTTAGGACATGACATTTGATATTTGAATGCCTCGTACGTGAGGTGACGAGCGCGTACTTGAGCTAATTGTTGAAAAATCCATTTTTACTTGAAGTATTTCAATTGAGGTTTCTTGCTTATCTATTTATACTAATTGTAAGCTTTTCCTGTGTTAGCTTAGAGAAGCATGTTTAGTTGACTTACTTGCCTATTTGCTTAAACTGTCTTGTTTGTACTCCGTGAAGCATGTTAGGCTAGAATTTACTATTACTTGTTCCGAGTTTAGTATTTTTTTTCTTGTTGTTTGAGATGTTATTGTACGTTTTAAATTTGGGACTACGGGACTACATCCCGGGAGATCCCCTTTACGTGATATGTTCTGGACTGAGAGTGCGGGATACCAAGAGATCCCTGGCACATGTATATATATAACCATTGAGGATACCAAGAGATCCTCGGGATACCAAGAGATCCTGTATTGCTATTGAGGATACCAAGAGATCCTCGGGATACCATGATATCCCTCGTGTATACGGTGAGGATACCAAGAGATCCTCGGGATACCAAGAGATCCCCGGATTATCATTCTTGTTGTGAGCAGCATTCCCTTGTATTGTCTTGTTTCTGCTTTCTATTATTGCATTCCTTATTTATCCTGTTTAGATTCTCGCTATAGACTTTTTCTATACTGTTTCCCTTATCGTATCATTTATGTCGTCTATCTCAGTAGGTCTCTGACCTTCCTCGTCACTACCCAACAGAGGTTAGGCTTGGCACTTACTGAGTACCGGTGTGGTGTACTCATGCCCTTGTATACATGTTTTTTATGTGCAGATCCAGGTAGCTCTACCCAGGCGTATTATCCTCGAGGCAGAGAGATCTAGTAGAGACTTCGAGGTACATCTGTCGCATCGCAGACCAGGAGTCTCTATCTTATTCTAGTTTTAGCAGTTAGTTTTCCCTTCCGTACTGTTGTTTAGATATTCTGGAGTTAGAGCAGTGTAGTACATTTCCATTAGCCTGTGTTTTCCCGTGAGTTTTCGGGTTTTGGGATGATATTGTAGACTTCCGCGTTTTGGGTTGCATATGCCAAGTGGAACTTAGATACAGTTTTTCCTCCTATTTTGCTTAATTTAATAAATTATTTCTGCAAGTTATATTATTTCCGCATTGTTAGGCTTACCTAGCCGTAGGTACTAGACGCTATCACGACATGTTCACAGAGGGCGAACTGGGGTCGTGACATGTTGGTATCAGAGCTCTAGGTTCATAGGAGTCACGGAACACAGGCCAGTTTATTAGAGTCTTACTAATTGGTATGGAGACATCTGTACTTATCTACGAGAGGCAATGTAACTATTAGGAAGAAATTTTCACTTTAGTTGATTTCCTTATCATGCGACATCTTGACATCACCAATTCTAAACTTCTATCTTCTATTCTCTCACAGATGGTGAGGACACGTGCTACTCGAGATGATCAGGCACCCTCGCCCCCTACTGCAGCGGTCTGAGGCCGGGTCCGGGGTAGAGGTCGAGGACGCGCACGTGGTGCAGCCAGAGCACCTGTGCGAGCTGCCGACGAGGCACCACCAACATATCCAACCGGAGCCCAGGCACCTGGCACGCCTACTACTTCCACTACTACTCTAGCTCTTCAGGAGACTTTGGCTCAGTTCATGAGTATGTACACCACCTTGGCTCAGGCAGGGTTGCTTCTGTAGCTACATCTCAGGCAGGGGGAGGAGCACAGACTCCCGCCGTCCGCACTCCTAAGCAACGAGTGCATGTTGAGCAGGTTCTCGAGATTATTCCCGCACTGCCTGCAGTGCTCGTTCAGCCTGAGAACAGGGCAGCGACTTATGAGGATGAGCAGTTGAGGCTTGAGAGGTTCAAGAAGTACAAGCCTCCTATATTTAGTGGATTAGCATCAGATGATGCTTTGGAATTTCTAGAGGAGTTTCACCGTATTCTTTGCACTATGGGCATAGTAGAGTCCAGCAGGGTTTCCTTCACTGCCTTCCAGCTTTAGGGAGCCGCCTATGATTCGTGGTGCACTTATGCAATAAACAGTCCAGCCGAGGCTGCCTCACTGACCTGGACCCAGTTTTCAGATATGTTCATGAGAGAGTTTGTCCCTTAGAGTCTCAGGGACGCATGGTGCGTAGAGTTTGAGCATTTGCGCCAGGGTACTATGACCGTTTTGAAGTATGTTATCCGCTAAACCAGGTTTTCCAGGCATGCACCGGCCTTGGTTGCTACAGTCCGTGAGGGAGTTCGTAGGTTCATTGAGGGTCTTACCCCACCCATCAGATCTAGCATGGCTCGAGATTTGGAGATGGACATCCCTTATCAGCAGGTAGTGAGCATTGCTAGGAGGATCGAGGGTATGCTCGCCAGGGAGCGAGTGGAGAGGGAGGCCAAGAGGCCTCGAGAGTTGGGTCACTACTCTGGTGCCCGTACCCTAGTAGCAGGTCATCATGGTAGGGTTTATTTGGGTCTCCCTATTCATTGAGCTCTTCCAGCAGCCAGCAGTGCTCCAGCTCCGCCTATACCTCAGAAGCCTTAATATGCACCTCCAGTTTCTAGCACGCCTCCTGCGCGGGGGCTTTTAGAGGTCAATCCAGTAGATCTGGCCCAAGCCAGTCACAGCCACCGCGTCCTCCCAGAGCTTGTTTTGAGTGTGGAGACACCCGCCATGTGGTGAGGGATTGCTCTAGATTTGGGAGGAGTGCACCCCCACAGACTTCTCAGCCACAACGTGCTCAGCAGAGTTCTCAGGCCATGATCACAACTCCAGCTGCTACCCCATCTGCCTAGCCGGCTAGGGGCATATATTGGGGAGACAGAGGTCGCCCTCGAGAGAGGGGCCGAGCCAGATATTATGCTATTCCTCCTCGTACTAAGGTTGTTGCCTCCGACTCCGTAATTACAGGTATTATACTGGTCTATCACAGAGAGGCATCACTTCTATTAGATCCAGGCTCTACTTATTCTTATGTGTCTTCTTAATTTGCTCTGCATTTGGATATGCCTCGGGATTCTTTGAGCGCCCCCGTTTATGTTTCTACTCATGTGGGGGATTCTCTTATTGTAGACCGCGTTTATCGGTCATGTTTGGTTACTATTCATGGTTTTGAGACCAGAGTGGATTTATTGTTACTTGGTATGGTTGATTTTGACATTATCTTGGGCATGGACTAGTTATTGCCCTATTTTTCTATTCTTGATTGTCACGCCAAGACTGTGACGCTGGATATGCCAAGTATTCCGCGTATTGAGTGGAGTGGTACTTTAGATCACACCCCCAGTAGAGTTATATCTTTTCTTAAAGCTCAGCATATGGTTGAGAAGGGGTGCGCCGCGTATTTAGCTTATGTAATGTCAGTGCTGATTCAGTCCTAGTGGTACGGGATTATCCCGATGTGTTTCCAGCTGATCTTTCGGGTATGCCACCCGATAGAGACATTTATTTTGACATTGATCTGTTGTCGAGCACTCAACCCATTTCCATCCCTCCATATTATATGGCTCCTCTTGAGTTGAAGGATCAGTTGCAGGAATTGCTTTATAAGGGTTTTATTTGCCCCAGTGTTTCACCGTGGGGTGCTCCTATTTTGTTTGTGAAGAAAAAGGATGGTTCCATGCGTATGTGTATTGATTATCGCTAGTTGAACAAGGTTACAGTGAAGAACCGTTATCCTTTGCCTCGTATTGATGATCTTTTTGACCAGCTTCAGGGTGCACAAGTGTTTTCTAAGATTGACTTGCACTCAGGTTACCATCAGTTGAGATTTAGGAGCCAGATATCCCAAAGACTGCCTTCAAGACTCGTTATGGCCATTACGCGTTCCTTGTTATATCATTTGGGCTGACCAATGCCCCCGCAGCTTTTATACATTTGATGCACAGTGTGTTTAGGCCATATCTTGACTTGTTCGTCATTATTTTCATAGATGATATTCTTGTATACTCCTGGAGTCGGGAAGATCATGAGCAACACCTGAGGACAGTGCTTCAGACCCTGAGAGAGAAGAAGTTAAATGCAAAGTTCTCAAAATGTGAGTTTTGGTTGAGTTCTGTGGCATTCTTAGGCCACATGATTTAGAGTGAGGTCATTAGGGTAGATCTGAGGAAAAGAGAGGTCGTGCAGAGTTGGCCTAGGCCATCCTCAGCTACAAAGATTCACAGTTTCCTTGGTTTGGAGGGCTACTACCGTCGTTCTGTAGAGGGGTTTTCATCGATTGTGGCCCCTATGACTAGATTGACCCAGAAGGGTGCCCCATTTCAGTGGACAGAGGAGTGTGAGGGGAGCTTTCAGAAGCTCAAGATAGTTTTGACTACAGCCCCAATTTTGATGTTGCCTACCGGTTCGGGGTCTTATACTGTCTATTGTAATGCCTCGAGAGTTGGACTTGGAGCGGTGTTGATGCAGGACGGTAGGGTGATTGCCTACGCGTCCAGACATTTGAAGATATATGAGAACAATTACCCTGTCCACGACCTTGAGCAAGCTGCTATTGTTCATGCCTTAAAAATCTGGCATCATTATTTGTATGGTGTGCCTTGTGAGATCTATACTGACCACCGGAGTTCGTAGCACTTGTTCAAGCAAAAGGATCTAAATTCGTACTAGAGGAGATGGTTGGAGTTGCTGAAGGACTATGATATTACTTTTATGTATCACCCGGGCAAGGCCAATATGGTAGCGAATGCCTTGAGTCGCCGGGCGGAAAGTTTGGGAAGTTTGGCATATTTACCAGCTTCAGAGAGGCCTATGGCGATGGATGTTCGGGCCTTAGGCAGCCAATTTGTGAGATTGGATCTTTCGAATCCCAGTCGGGTTCTAGTTTCTGTGGTTTCCCGGTCTTCACTATTTGATCGTATTAGGGAGCAGCAGTATGGTGACCCTTATTTGCTTGTCCTTAAGGACAAGGTCCAGTGTGGTGATACCAGAGATGTGACCATTAGAGATGATGGGGTATTGAGGATGCAGGGCCGGATTATTGTGCCCAATGTTGATGAGCTTCGAGAGTTGATTTTAGTAGAGGCCTATAATTCACGGTATTCTATCCATTCGGGTGCCGCGAAGATGTATCAGTACTTGAGGCAGCACTATTGGTGGAGGCGGATGAAGAAAGATATAGTTAGGTATGTGTCTAGATGCCTCAACAGCCAGCAGGTGAAGTAAGAGCACCAGCGACCGGGTGGGTTGCTTCAGCAGATAGAGATCCCGGAGTGGAAATGGGAGCGCATCACCATGGACTTTGTATCTGGACTCCCACGGACCTTGAAGATGTTTGATGCCATTTGGGTTATTATGGATCGGCTGACTAAGTCCGCTCATTTTATTCCTGTGTGTACCACTTATTCATCAGAGCGGTCGGCGGAGATTTATATTCGGGAGATCGTTCGTCTGCATGGTATTCCAGTTTCTATTATTTTAGACAGAGGTACTCAGTTTATATCGCAGTTCTGGAGAGCCGTGCAGCAGGAGTTAGGTACTCGTGTGGAGTTGAGCATATCATTTCACCCCCAGACGGACGGACAGTCTGAGCGCACTATCCAGATTCTTGAGGATATGCTCTGTGCATGTGTGATTGAGTTTGGAGGGTCTTGGGATCAGTTCTTGCCTTTAGCGGAGTTTGCCTACAATAAAAACTACCAATCGAGCATCAAGATGGCTCCTTATGAGGCTGTATATGGTAGACGGTGTCGATCTCTGGTTGGACGGTTTGAGCCTGGGGAGGCTCGGTTATTAGGTACGGATTTGGTTCAGGAGGCCTTGGACAAGGTCAAGATCATTCAGGATATGCTTCGTTCAGCTCAGTCTAGGCAGAAGAGTTATGCAGATCACAAGGTTCGAGATGTAGCATTTATGGTTGGTGAGAAGGTATTGCTCCGAGTATCGCCTATGAAGTGCGTGATGAGATTTGAGAAGAAGGGCAAGCTTAGTCCTAGGTTCATTGGTCCATTTGAGATTCTTGATCGAGTGGGACATGTGGCTTATAGACTTGCATTGCCGCCTTGCTTATCAGTCGTGCACCCAGTTTTTCATGTATCCATGCTCCGGAAGTATCATGGGGATCCAGCCCACGTGTTAGATTTCAGCACTTTCTAATTGGACAAGGACTTGTCTTATGACGAGGAACTGGTAGCTATTCTAGACCGGCAGGTTCGTCAATTGAGGTCCAAGAGTTTCCCTTCTGTTAATGTCAAGTGGAGAGGTCAACCTTATGAGGTATCGACCTGGGAGTCCGAGTCTGATATACGGAGCCGTTATCCTCATCTTTTCCCAACTCAGGTACTTCTTTCTTTTGTTCGTTTGAAGACGAACGATTGTTTTAGTGGTGAAGGATGTGACGACCTAAAGGGGTCATCACCTGTTTTCTTATCCATCCTGTACTTCTAAGGCCTTGAAAACCTCATCTAGGGTTGCCTCGATTTGCATGTGCAGCCCGAGCGCGTAGCCGGAAAGCTTAAATATGAATTCTGTGAAAAAATGCTAAATTTTGATATTAAATTGAATAAATTTGACTTCAGTCAACATTTTGGGTAAACGGACCCAGACCCGTGATTTGATGGTCCCGAAGGGTTCGTAGGAAAATATGGGACTCGAGCGTATGCCCGGAATCAAATTTCGAGATCCCAAGTCCGAGAAAGAAATTTTTGTGTGAAATTCTTTTCTGAAAATAATTAAGGAAATTGGGAATAAAATTTGACTAGAAGACTATGGTATCGGGCCTGTATTTTGGTTCCGGTGCCCGGTACAAGTCTTATATATGATTTAAGCACTTTCTGTGAAGTTTGGTTGAAAACGGACGTCGTTTGACGTGTTTCAGACTTAAAATGGAAATTTGATGTTTTATGAAAATTTTGGAAGAAATCATGAGTTTTGAGGCTTTATTCGATGTATGTGATGTTATTTTGACGATTTTATCGCACGGATAAGTCCGTAGGATGTTTTTGAGGTTGTGTGCACATTTGGTTTGGAGCCCCGAGGGCTTGGGTGAATTGCGGATAGGCCACGGATTACATTTTGAACTTAATAAAAATCTGGTATGTTTTCTTCTGTGATCTTCGCATTTGCATGCAAAGATGTGCCTCACAATTGCGAGCTCGCAAATGCGAGCTTTGCATCGCAATTCCGAAGCCTGGGACCTTGGGCTGTAATCGCAAATGCGATCCCATTGCTCGCAGGTGCGAACTCAGGGATGTTGCAAATGCAATATTTTCATCTCAATTGCGAGAACTGGGAAAAAGGGAAGGGTTCGCAAATGCGAACCCACCTTCACAATTTCCACAAATGGTCGGGGTTCGCAATTGCGAACTCCAATTCGTAATTCCCATATCTGAGGCCGAGCAAATTTCATACTTGATCGAATTTTCACCATTCTTTCAAGACCCAAACCCCATAGGCGATTTTTCAAGGACAAAAATTTTTCCAAATCATTTGTAAGTCGATTTTTACTTAATTCTTTCATTCATTTACATCATTTAACATGCTTTCCACTTAAAATCAATGATTTTCATGGGTGAAATTGGGGGTTTTGGGTAGAATCTAGTTTTTTCTAAAATTTGGGTATTTGGACCTCAATTTGAGGTCCGATTTCTAAACAAATCATATATTTGGGTTCGTGGGGGAATGGGTAACCGAGTTTTGGTTCGAACCTCGAATTTTGACCACGTTGTCCTGAGAGGCATTTTGTTCATTTTACCTAAATTCGCATCCCAGCTTTAAATTAAATAGTATAATTAGTTGCTTGAGATGTTATTTACGAGATGTAATTGAAATGAATAGATTTGGGCCATTTGGAGTCGGATAGTTGTGGCAAAAGTGTGGTTTCGAGTTGATTTTGGAGCCGGTTTGAGGTAAGTTGCTTGTTTAACCTTGTGTAGGGGACCTCTCCCCTTAGGACATGATATTTGATATTTGAATGCCTCGTATGTGAGGTAACGAGCGCGTACTTGAGCTAATTGTTGAAAAATCCATTTTTACTTGAAGTAATTCTATTGAGTTTTCTTGCTTATCTGTTTATCCTAATTGTAAGTTTTTCCTATGTTAGCTTAGAGAAGCATGTTTAGTTGACTTACTTGCCTATTTGCTTAAACTGTCTTGCTTGTACTCCGTGAAGCATGTTAGGCTAGAATTTACTATTACTTGTTCTGATTTTAGTGTTTTTTTATCTTGTTGTTTGAGCTGTTATTGTACGTTTTAAATTTGGGACTAAGGGACGACATCCTGGGAGATCCCCTGTATGTGATATGTTCTGGACTGAGAGTGCAGGATACCAAGAGATCCCTGGCACATGTATATTTATAACCATTGACGATACCAAGGGATCCTCGGGATACCATAATATCCCTCGTGTATACGGTGAGGATACCAAGAGATCCTCGGGATACCAAGAGATCCCCGGATATCATTCTTGTTGTGAGCAGCATTCCCTTGTATTATCTTGTTTCTGCTTTCTATTATTGGATTCCTTATTTATCCTGTTTAGATTCTCGCTGTAGACGTTTTCTATACTCTTTCCCTTATCCTATCATTTTTTTGTCTATCTCAGTCGGGCCCTAACCTTCCTCGTCACTACCTAACCGAGGTTAGGCTTGACACTTACTGAGTACTGATGTGGTGTACTCATGCCCTTATGCGCATGTTTTTCATGTGCAGATCCAGGTAGCTCTGCCCAGGTGTATTATCCTCGAGGCGGAGAGATCTAGTAGAGACTTCGAGATACATCTACTGCGTCCGCAGACTAGGAATCTCTATCTTATTCTGGTTTTAGCAGTTAGTTTTCCCTTTCGTACTGTTGTTTAGACATTCTGGAGTTAGAGCGGTGTAGTACATTTCCATTAGCCTGTATTTTCCCGTGAGTTTTCGGGTTTTGGGATGATATTGTAGAGTTCCGTGTTTTGGGTTGTATATGCCAAGTGGCACTTATATACAGTTTTTCCTCCTATTTTGCTTAGTTTAATAAATTATTTTTGCAAGTTATATTATTTTGCATTGTTAGGCTTACCTAGCCGTAGGGACTAGGTGCCATCACGACATGTTCACGGAGGGCGAACTGGGGTCGTGACATGGAACTGGGTTTTGGCTGGGATTTTTAGGTATGTATTTCAATGAAAATGGCAGCATTTTTTGGCTGCTGTTTTGAACGTTTTTTATGTTCTTTTAGCGGCATTTTTTGGCTACCTTGCAAGTGCTTTTCGCTGCTCTTCTCAGTTGGTTTTTGTTGTGTATTTCAACTGCTTTTAAAAGGTGCATTGAGGTTGTTTTAGGCTGGTTTTGATGGCGGAGCAGTGAGGCTTATGGGCTACTCCATGGCTGCATTTTTGGGACTGGTTTGAAGCTGAATTCACAGGTGTTTTTGAAGAAGAAGATGAAGAAACGACGCTGAAGGAGGAGTAGCTGCTGTCTCCTATTTTAAGATTAGATCTCTTTCTTTTAATGAGAAGGAGATAGACACCATCGTCTCTTTTTTGGAATCGCCATTTTTGTTTTTTTAGTCTCGTCCTCAGATGTGTGCTTTTTGGTGTAGGTCTATGTAGGGATTAGGTACTATTATATAGGGGTAGGGATTAGGTTAGGGGTATGGGCCTAGGAATTATGGGCTTGGTAATTATGGACTAGGTCTAAAATTAGGCCTAAAAAATGGGTTGCTCGAGCCCAAGTTTTATTCTTTCTCCGCAAACGCAATTAAAATACGATCTCATTAATTAATTAGTCCTACTTAAGTAAAATAACTGTTAAAATAAGACTGACCATTAAAATAAAACTATTTTTTTCTTCAAGATATAAAATGACTACAAAACACTAATCAAACTATTTTTTTTTGTAATTTTTATTTTTCTTGTAATAAAATAAAGTAAAAGAGTCAAAATTAATTAAAATAGCTATATTAGGCCTAAATTAAATATTTACATGCTAAAATATAAAAAGTCTTGGGGAGGGTCAAAAATCACATGTCTACAAATATTTAAACACATAGTGCGAGAACGTAAATCGCGTCCTAATTTGGGGGCCTCTTTGTGCCCGAGGTAGGCCTAGCAACAAATTAATTTGGAGAGTATTATAAATGCCTCATTTTATTGATAGAAAATAAGACGAATCCCAAATCGACACTAAACAAGAGGAAATAATAGTCACTAATGGTCATTGGCCTTATTACATTTTATATAGCGAAAAGATAAACTCCTATCTATTTGGCCCCTGAAGGACCTTCCCCAGATTCGGCATCCATGGCTCCGTTGAACAACTTCCCCAGCTCGCGAAGTCCTAACAATAGGTAAGCCCTGGCTAGATGTCCGCCTTCATTTCCCTCAGCATTCTGACAGTCTTCGACCCTCTTGAGAAACTTTCTTTCCAACTCCACTATGACTCGCTCCAAGTATCCCAGTCGCTTGTTGGAACTTACAGCCATGTCCTTTCACTCCTCAATTAACTTCTGATTGGCTTCTTGTATCTCACGGTGCTCGCTTTCGCACTCCAGGATCCTCTTGCGCAGTTGGTTGTATTTGACCTGTGCCTCAGCCTTTTCATCTATGATCTTATGACCTCGTACAAACCCAGGCTGGCCCAAACTATCATGACTATCCTCCAACCAGCCAGAATAGTAGGGAGCACAACCAGCATGGTATCTATCTAGCTTAATGGTATCCCTCCCCACGACGATCTTGCAGTGCCACATATGCTAAGCTTGGCATTTGTAAGGGCTATCATTATCCTAGAAGTCATCCCGGAAGTGACTCACCTTGTCGACCCTGGGTACAACCTGCTTCCTACCAGCTTGCCTCCTAACCCAGAGAGGGACGTAAGGGTATGTTCCTCTCAGACCGATCAATATCAGGAAAGGTGTGTCTCTGGATCGAGCGATGAATTCCTCGCTCGTAAACCACTTGAACATCCATTGTACTTGCTCCTCGGTCAAATTATCAAACAGTTTGACCCATCCTTTAGCATCCTCCAGCTGAGAAAACATATCGGGGATATAATTCATTCGCTTTGGGTGATGGAAAGCGATGTGATCATCCCAGTACCTTCACTGAATCTCTTGCCGGTATTCACCCTTTTTGGAGATGCTCCATAAGCCAAAGTTGAAGTAGCAAATTGCAGCCTTCGAAGAGTTGGGCTCCCTGTTGACACTTCTCTAGGGCTTGGTATATTTCTGCAATTATCATGGGCACAATGCTGAATGGTTGCCCGCCAATTCCTTCCATTAAGCTCTTAGTGACCATGGCTAGTCTGGTGTGGATTCTAGCTTTCTTCTTTGGAAACACAATCAACCCCAGGAAATAGAATATGAATACAAAGACCCTTCAGTGAATATGCCCTAATGATGTGATGGCAAACTCATCAGGATAGGTACGGTAGGATTTGTTGTGACCGTACCTCTTATACAAATAGTCAAAGGGGATATAGGATTCTTTTAGGCATGTCAGTTTTGGATTCTTCTTTAGACACATCATTTTGAGGAAGCCCCTTCCCTTGCGGTTCTCAGGCATCAAAAAACCCGAAGTTTCCCACACTATACCGGCCAATCCTCCTATCTCCTCTAGCAAAGGTGTCATCTTAATTTCCTCAAAGCAGAACACAACCCTTTCATAATCCCAAAACAATGTGACAGCTTCTATGATCTTGTTATTGGGTTGAATTTCCAGAAGGGAAGGTAGATTTCCTAGATATTTTCAAACGAGAGTCTGATCACTAGAGTGAAGATCTTTCCACCAGCTTAGCAGTCTTGGGTGGATGTTGGTAACCATACCAAATCTAGGGATTTTGTGCCTCATTATCTGCAAAACAAAAAGGTCAGACCCTATCCCCACCAGACTCGACTATTTAACATCAACAATTAGCATTAAGCATTTAGTTATCCAAATAAATGCATAGAATGTGATGATGTTCGTATGGGTTTAGGGAAACCCATTGGACTTTGGACAAGGCTATCTTAAAGGATCAGTATGTGGACAATATAATTGATCCGGCTAGGTTTGACCATGATGCATGCACAATTTAAATGGAGTAAGGTTTCTATGGGGTTTTAAACTGGTACCCTTGAGTGGACAAATCAAGGGGGGAAGGCTCGGAACTGTCGACTGCACCGCTGATCGACTAGTTTTACCACAAATATGCCTTTCCGAATTTAGGGGGTAATGATATAGGAAGAGTGCAACCACTCATTATAAGCATTTCTATAGTATTTGTTTTGGCACGAGTGGAGTATGATGTTGAGCATGATTATGCAATATATAAAAAGCATGTTGACATGTATTTGCACATTAAGAAAGCGATAAATACACCAGTTTCATAATTAAAAGCAATAAAGGAAAGAAAACAAAGGGAGACATATCAGTTTTGCTTTATTAAAGAAGAAATTAAATGCCAAAAGTAATCAGACAAATAATTGCACATAGAGAGAGGTACAAATTCACAAGAATAATCTGAAATGGTAAAAGCCTAGAAATCCACAGCGGAGTCGCCATGCTGTCGCGCCCCCTTTTTTCCCTCCTCGCGGCGAGAGAATCGGGTTTATGACATTTTTGGGTATGGGGCAACTCGTTCCTTTTGGGAACTGGGTTTTGCATTTTTTTTGAAGATTCGCCACCTAATGATTTATGGTGCATTAGGACACCTTACAAGGTTCAACTACAACTACGCTTTTGATAACCAGAGGTAGGGTAAGGGATTGAAATTATCACAAGGAGAAGGTACTAGGCACCCCTCAGGATCCACTAGTGTGGTTCCCGGCCAGATAGTTCTTTGTGAATTTGGTGCAATTAACATGTAAGCAGATAAGGCTCAAGTAAGAGGGGATTTAATACACAAATGCTTGGAAGTAAACAAAGTATGAAAGAGTAGTTATTAAAAGGGTGATTTTGAGAAGAATTCAAAATATTTTTAAGACAAAGAAAGAAAGGGAAATGAGGTCCTAGGTTTATTCATAATATGTATAACATTATGGTGAACTCATTGTATACCATTATGGTGAACTCATGCTACTCTTCTGCATATGTTTTGTGTGCAGATACATGTACTTTTTAGCAGCCACGTCATCAGTGAGCAGTTATATTTGGAGAATTCAAGGTATATCTACCGTGTTTGCGGACCTCGGAGTCCCCCTCTATTCCTCCTTCTTCATTTACCTTCCTTTTTATTAGACTCTGATGTATAAAGATACTAGTTTTCTTCTGTAGCTTGTGATATGTTCCATATTTTGGGGAAATACTGTATATACTCGAGTGTTGGTTCTTGTACATGCCGAGTAGTATTTTTATCAGTTATTTAATTATCTGTTGCAGTTAGTTGTTGATGTTTTGCCTTTATTTTTTTTTATTTCAGCAAATGTTAGGCTTACCTAGTCGTAGAGACTAGGTGCCATCACGACATCTCACAGAGGGAGGATTGGGTCGTGACAAGTTGGTATCAGAGCTCTAAGTTCATAGGTGTTATGAGCCACAATCAAGTTTAGTAGAGTCTCGCGGATCGGTACGGAGTTGTCTGTACTTATCTTCAGAAGGCTATGGAACTGTTAGGAAAATTTCATTTCTTTTGATTCCTTATCGTGGAAAATTGTTGACTTCGAAATTTTAAACTTCTGTCTTCTATTCTCTCACAGATTGTGAGGACACGTACAGGCGGATCTGATGACCAGGCACATACGCCCCCTATTAGATCCGCAAGAGGCCGGGGAAGGGGCCAGGGTAGAGGCCGAGGATGTCCACATGGTGCAGCCAGAGCACCCGTACGAGCTTTTACAGAGGAGCCACCAGTAGCTCCAGTCGGAGTGCAGGCACTTAAGATGCATGTTACTGCACCATCTCTTTAGAAGACCCTTGCATAGTTCCTGAGCATTTTCGGTACTCTAACTCAGGCAGGGTTGATTCCCCTTGCTCCTGCCACATCTCAGGCCGCGGGAGGAGCACAGTCACCGCTACCCGTACCTCAGAGCAACGAGTTTAGGTTGATCAGATTCCAAAGGTTATACCAGTGCAGCTGGTAGCCCCAGTTCGGCCTGAGGGTAGGGCAGCAGCTTTTGTGGAGGAGCAGCTTATGTTTTAGAGGTACAAGAAGTACCACCCTCCTACTTTTAGTTGCCTGGCGTCAGAGGATGGCCATAGTTTTCTTAAGGAGTAGAGTGGGGTTTCTTTCAATGCATTCCAGCTTAGAGGAGTAGCCTATTAGTGGTGGCATGCTTATGAGTTGGGTAGTCCAGCCGAGGCAGCTTCACTTACTTGGAGTCAGTTCTCGAATATGTTCTTGAGGGAGTATGTTCCCCAGAGTCTCAGAGATACGTGGCGCGCCGAGTTTGAGTAGTTGCGCCAGGTTGCCATAATTGTGTTAGAGTATGCGGTTCGCTTTAGTGATTTGGCTAGGCATGCACTAGCCTTGTGTTGATACCAAGTTTTTCCCTGTATATTTTTTATACACAAAATATCTTTAAAATAATATTTATATGCATATATAAGTATGTTCAAGCATTTTACTATTTTCCCCATAATTTTTAAGGTTTTTTAAATTGATTTATTTCCCTTTTTCATCCAAAAAAACCTAATGATTATTTCCAAAATTATTATTTTTGGTAAATAATTTATTGAAATTTTATATTTATGATAAAATATAGCTAACATAATTTTTGTATATTTTTACAAATTTATTTAGTATCTTTGAAGCTAAATTGCATATAACTGTAATATTAGCCTATTTTAAGATTTAAATGCATTTATAATTACAAAATTGACTCCAGTATTTTTAATTTTATATTTATATATTATTAATTATTTTAGTACCTTTAATTTGTTTCCAGAAATTATTTTACTATTTTTTATAAGAAGTAAGGGAAAATAGCTATTTAAATGTTAGCCTATTGGTATTTCAATTTTGGCTAGATTTGGCACCCCTAATTAGACCCAATTCAAACCCCATCACCCGACCCATATCCTAAATTTACCCGACCCACAACACATTCAAATAACCTGACCGGACCCATTTTTAATCCCAGCCATTGATCTCACAGATCAATGGCTCACCTCCTTCCTTTCCTTTTTTAATTACCCAATACCCCCCAAACCCTAATCACTTCTCTTCATCAGCCGCCTTCGAACCCCCCATTCTCTTAAACTCTCTCGAAGCTTCTCAAACCCTAGCCACCTTCCACCGCTTCCGCCCTAAAAGTCACCGGAATCTGTGGCTTCCAAGGTTGTGAAAGTCCTATTCCCCCATCCTATTGCTCCTACATGCCTGGTTTTTGAAGATTCTAGGTCTGACCATGAAGAAGCTTGGTCCAGGCTTCATTTGATTCGAATTCTGTAGCCTTCTACGGCCTTGCTCTGGCACGCCATGGCTGTTCGAGCTTGATTTTGACTTCTCCGGCTAAGATCAGTAACTTTTCCAAGCCTTTCTCACTACTTGGGTTCTTCTGAAACCCTAACCCTTCGAGGTTTCTCCGATTCTTTTAGATCCTTTGTATATTTGTGTTCTCTCTAGGCTCTTAAGCACTTTTCTCAAAGTTCTTTCAAAACTACACCTCAAAGCCTTCATCTTTTTCCTATTTATGGTTTCGTCAAGTTATCTTTTAAAAAATGTCTGATCTTTAGCATGTTTATTGTATTTCTTATGTGTATTTTAAGTGTTTCTTAGGTGTACTTTTTAAGTGTTTCTTCTATGTATTTTTAAGTGTTTCTCCTATGTATTTTTTAAGTGTTTCTTCTACTGTATCTCCTATGCTTTTCTTTCACTGAATTTCTTATTGTATTTCTTCTACTGTGTTTCTTCTATGTGCTCTTCTTATTATGCTACTGTATTTCTAGTGTCATTACTTCCACTATATTTTTTATAAATGTCACCTATTGTATTTTATGTTGTTTCTCCTGCTTTGATTCTTATACTGAAAAGTGTATGTTAACGGTTTCGATTTCTTTCTGAGATTTCGGAAGTTATTTCGTCAGTATCTTTTGATTACTTGCTCTTTCCTCTCTACACTCGATTAATGGAAAAAACCCTAAAATTTGGGGTATCATTCAAGTATTGAGACCATTGGCTATGTGATTTACTTGTGCTTCATTTTTGAACTTGCTTGATTTTATGGACTAATTCGAGTTCCTAGAGTTGTTTCATCTACTGCTTCATTAAATTCTCAAAACCAATGCGTCCATTTTGTTTATTCTTGTGATTCTGATTTTTGCTAAACTCTACTCGACCCTTTTTCGCATGATATTTGATACTCTCTTCTCTATTTCTGAATTACCATAATCCTATGGTCTACTGCTTACTTATTTTTACAAATGGCATGACCGTGTCACTTTGTCCTAAATTCAGACTCGCATGCCTGTTACTTGTTTACTCTTTATATGTGCTGAACTTCCCTCCTAAGTGGCTTTCAATTGTGATTGATTTCAAACTTTCTTTGTATAAGGTTGATTGATTTCTTTCCATGTTTTCTGACTTCCCTGTTACTCGATTGGAATCAAAGGTTTTCCTTAGTTTTCTGACTGGGTTCATTCATGGACCAATAAATCTCTGGTTTTTTATTTACTGGCTATTAATTGATTTTCTTACCTTATTTGTACAACGTGTATGTCAAAATTCTGTCCTTAAGTAAATTTTAATGTATTTACCTCTAATTGCCTACTTTGCACAAAAGAAGCTTGTTTGATTTCTTTCCTTAAATAACTTTTACCGCTTGAATCTGAATTCCTTAATTAAAGTAAGTCTCGAGTGATTGATTCTTAATTGATAATCAGTTCCTTAACTGTTTTCTTACCTTATTTCTACATGATTTTCACACTATAAAGGCACGACTCTTTCATAAACTCACACATTCATAATCTTTCTGAACTCATACTCACACGCAATAGTATTCTCTCTTCTTGTCTGCATTGTGGCTTGTTTACAAGACCTACTGCTTTTCTCTATTTGTTTCTTTGAAACTGGTATGTCCTGATATAAGCTTCAGCATCACAACAATGTATTTTTTTTACAGCTTGTGTATCCATGTCTACTTACTGTTCCTGTAGAGTTCAACATTTAAATTAGCATGTTGATTTCTGTCTGCCTGTTTCTGCTATGATTCCCTATTCCCTACCCCTTATGTGTTTGAGCTATGGTTTAATACATGGCAATATGCAAGTTATTGTCCATGAATTAAACTTGATCCTTTGGGGTCTCAACATCTAAACAATGTGTTCTAACAGGCTTATGTGTATGCTAGTACTCCTATTGCTGGGTATGCCCACAGCCGGCACTTGCCTCTTTCAATTTCCCTATTTCCCCTGTACCCCTATGTGTATTTATTTGTATCTATTTCCGTTTTCGTTTCCTCATTTCAGAACTCTGTTTCTGCACTTGCACTCTCTCTTAGTCTCTAAGTTCTGCCCCCCTCTTGTGAGCCTTGCCTTGGGACCTTGAGTTCCCTCTGAACTTGGACACTTGAGGGCTGGCCTTTTCCACACTGCACTTGTCCTAATCTGCTAATGCATTTGGGTGTGAGCATTGTACGAAGTCTTTTTAGAGGCTCTTAGGGAACTTTGACACATCCAAAAGGGAGAAAGGCTTTGGAACATGATCTCTTGAAGTTGGTTTACTTCATATTTCAGACAGGAAGTCTGAATCAGGCTCTCCTTGGTTGTACTTTTAATTTCTGATGTATTTTTTTTTACTTTATTATGGGATGTAATAATTTGTAATGAACTCTTGGGGATGGCAAGTGAAAAAAGGAGGGATAACTATGTATGCAAAGGGTAGATATCCTGCCTATAGGTCTTATTTCTGAATTTCTGCACTCTCACATAGATATCCTGCTTATAGGTTTTATTTCTGAATTTCTGCACTCTCACATAGATATCCTGCCTATAGGTGTTAATTCTGAATTTCTGCACTCTCACATAGATATCCTGCTTATAGGTATTTCTGAATTTTTGCACACTCACATAGATATCCTGCCTATAGGTGTTATTTATGAATTTCTGCACTCTTACATAGATATCCTGTTTATAGGTATTTCTGAAATTTTGCATTCTCACATAGATATCCTGCCTATAGATATTTCTGTATTTCTCACATAGATACCATGTCTGTAGGAATTTTGTATCCTCTCATATAGATACCATGTCTATAATTACCTGGAAATATAAATTCGGCATATGCATATAGAGAATATGCCTATAGGTCTTTCTGAATCTTGTATTACACTTCATTAGGCAATCATATTTTTGGGTCTTAATCAGTCAACTGTAATTAGATATCATGTTCATAGGCTTTAAATAAAATTTAGCATCTAGATATCATGTCCATAAGGTTTCTGCATTTCACCATGTCTATAAAAGGGTTTAAAATCGACAACGTATAGAAAGCATGTCTGTAGAAGTTGCTAATCAAGTCTGAGTTGCTTCACTCGCTTATAAGTCTAATACTAGTAATAATGACGTGCTATCATCTGCAGAACTTATAACCTTTTTGCTAAAACTTGCCTTTCTTTAATAATCTGGCAACCTTTCTTAACCAGTATACATTCAGTTTATGGTTTTCTGAAATCAGTAGATATCATGCCTATAGGATCCTTGTCCAACACTTAGGCAAGCCTTAGGGTAAAAAATTATCAGTTTTTATTAGCTACAACCAGCAGGCGGGCCTGAGTCGGGCTTCTTATCTGAATTATGTAATAAATCATTCTGCCTCAACTTTTAAGTTTTAATTAGACCCTAAACAGTATGTGTAAGTCATGCTAATTACTTGCTAGCTCTGTTTAAAGGAGGTGTATTTGAGCCTTTTTACTTCTTATGTGCTTTCCCCCAATTTGCTATACATGTTTTGTATGTCGCCTTAGAATTTTGCCTTTGAAACTACAAATAATCCTAACATCCCTTCCCCTTAGGATTAGTAGTCCTAAATGCCTCCGAAACTGATAGGATTGGGACGGGTAATAGCATACAATAAGCAAATGAGACCATTCTGCGCTTTAATACCTTAACAGGGTGGGAAAGGTTATGTATGGATATGATGACCACGCGATAACATCACGTGTAGACCCTCACTGTGGAGTGATTACCGGATGTTGTGTGGGGTGATCCATATTATTTATAAACCTAGGACCCCCTTCCCTTTGTTTCTTCTCAAAATTTCAAACTATTTCTTTGAGAAAAATCAGCTCTCTTTTGGTTCTTTCTAACTTTGCTTATTTGTAACCATTATGTGAAAATCCCCTCTTACTTGAAGTTTGTTTTTTGTATTTGCACTTAAGTCACAACAATAGTTTGGCAGGGAACCACACTAGTGGATCCTGAGGGGTGCCTAACACCTTCCCCTTGGGATAATTTCAAGCCCTTACCCAATCTCTGGTTACTCAAATCAAACCCTTCTTAGTGTCCTAATGCACTTTAATCATTAAGTGGCGACTCTTCAATTCAAACCCAATTCCTGAAAGGGAACGAGTTGTCTTCCCAAATGTCATAAACCCGATTTCGCGATAAAAGGGGGGCGTAAAAGCATGGCGACTCTGCTGGGGATTTCTTTTAGGCTTTTACCATTTCAGGCTATTATTGTGATTTTATGCTTCTTTATATGCCTTTATTTGCTTAATGCCTTTAAGTATTCAATTCCCTTTTCTACTACAAAACTAACTTGTTTTTTGTGTCTTTCCCTTATTTTTTTGTATCACTTTCCTTTACTGCTTTCCTTTATTACTGTTTTAAATTATGAAGAATTGTTGTAATTACTACTCTTATAACGTGCAAATATGTGACAACTTGTTTAAATTATTACATAAGCATGTTTTCAATATCATATTCCACATGTGCCAAACAAAATACCATAGCAACGCTTATAATGAGTGGTTGCGCTCTTCTGATATTATCACCCCTAAATTCGACAAAGGCATATTTTCGGTAAAACCAGTCGATTAACGGTGTAGTCGACGGTTCCGTACCTTTCCCTCTTGAGTTGTCCGCTCAAGGGTACCAGTCTAATACCCCATAGAAACCTTACTCTGTTTAATTGTGCTTGCATCATGGTCAAACCTAGCCGACTCAGTTATGTTGTCCGCATAATGACTCTTTAAGACAAACTTGTCCAAAGTCCACCGGGTTTCCCTAAAACCCAAACGGACACTACCACATTTTGTGCATTCATTTGGAGAACTAAATGCTTTTATGCCAATTATTGATATTTAATAGTCGAGTCTGGTGGGGGTAAGGGTGTAACCCTTTTGTCTTGCAGAAACATGAGGCATGAAGTCCCCAGATTCGACATGGTCACTAACATCCACCCAAAATTGCTAAGCTGGTGGGAGGACCTTCATTCCAGTGATCAGAATCTTGTTCGAAAATACCTAGGAAATCTACCTTCTCTCCTGGAAATCTAACCCACCAACAAGATTATAGAAGCTGCTACTCTGTTCTGGGATTTTGATAGGTTTGTGTTCCGCTTCGGGGACATTGAGATGACACCCCTGCTAGAGGAAATAGGAGGATTGGCTAGTATACCATGGGAAACTCCAGGTTTGTTAATGCCGGAAAAACTGCAAGGGTAGAGGTTTTCTCAAAATGATGGGTCTAAAGAAGAATCCAGACTTGACATGTTTGAAAGAGTCGTACATTCCCTTTGACTATTTGTACGAAAGGTACGGTCACAGCAAATCTTACCGTACTTGTCCTAATGAGTTCGCCCTTAGGTCATTGGGGCATATTCACCGAAGGGTCTTCGTCTTCATGTTTTGCTTCTTGGGGATGATAGTGTTTCCAATGAAGAAAGCAAATATCCATACTAGGCTAGCTATGGTCACCAAAACTCTAATGGAGGGAATTGACGGACAACCATTCAATCTCATACCAATGATCATTGCAGAGATATACCGAG
This sequence comes from Nicotiana glauca, assembly GCA_026770625.1. Lineage (NCBI taxonomy): Eukaryota > Viridiplantae > Streptophyta > Magnoliopsida > Solanales > Solanaceae > Nicotiana > Nicotiana glauca. The sequence continues at coordinate 65,218 of MU779085.1, read as the reverse complement.
CCCTAGAAAGGTGTCAAAAGGGAGCCAAACACTTTAAGGGTTGTAATCTACTACTTCAACTTTGGCTCGTGGAACATTTCCAAAAGGGTGAGTACCGATAGGAAATCCATCGAAGGGACTGGGACGATCATATCGCTTTTCATCACCCAAAGAGAATGAATTACATGCCTAACATGTTCGCCCAACCAGAGAATGCTAGAGAATGGGTCGAACTCTTCAAAAATCTGACTGAGGACCAGTTACAATGTATGTTCGAGTGGTTCTCAACCGAGGAGTTTATCGTCCGGTCCAGGGAAGCACCTTTCCTGATAATAATCAGCTTAAGAGGAACGTATCCTTACGTACCTCTTCAGGTTATGAGGCAAGCGGGCAGGAAGCAGGTTATACCCAGTGTCGACAAGATGAGTGACTTTTGGGCTGACTTCTATAACGATGATAGTCCTTACAGGTGCTAGGCTCAGCATATGTGGCACTGTAAGATTGTCTTGGGAAGGGACACCATCGAATCAGAGAGATACCATGCAGGTTGCGCTCCTTATTATTTAGGCTGGTTGGAGGATAATCATAGTGGACTGGACCATCCTAGATTCATTCGAGGTAAAAGGATCATAGATGAAAAAGCTGAAGCACAGGTCAAGTACAATCATCTGCGAAAAAGAATCCAAAAATGCGAAAGCGAGCACCGTAAGATATAGGAAGCCAATCATAAACTAATTGAATAGTGGAAGGATATGTCTATCAGCACCAACAAATGACTGGGGTATTTGGAGCAACGTATAGTAGAGTTGGAAAAGAAATTTCTGAAGAGGATTGAAGACTGCCGGACTGCCGAAGGAAACGAAGGCGGACATCTGGCCAGAGCCTACCTACTGCTAGGACTGTGCGAGCTAGGGAAGTTGTTCGATAAAGCCAATGATGCCGAGTCTGGGGAAGGTCCTTCTGGTACCAAATAGATAGGATTTTCCATTTCCGCTTTATAAAATGTAATAAGGCCAGTGGCCATTAATGACATTTTTATTTCCGATTATTTAGTGTCGTTTTGGGATTCGTCTACTTTTATCAATAAAATGAGGCATTTAGCATTCTAAGTTCTCCAAATTAACTTGTTGTTGAGCCTACCTTAGGCACAAAGAGGTCCCCAAATTAGGACACGTTACATTTTTGCGCTATATGCAACATTTTTCTTATGATCCTTACTGACTTGTTAACTTTTGTTTTTACTTTTTGTTTATTCCCCTCCCCAAAGGTTAGTTTGTGAACTTTGGCAACATCATTCTATTTTACGAGATCCAGGGGTCCTTCACCTACTCCTCCTCTCAGCCCTATCAGATACAATAACAAAGGGAATATGGAACATTTGAACAATGCTAGAAAAGAGAACTCAACTGAACGGGTAAAGGTCACTCATGGTCACGGTACTATGACTCCCTCACCACTCTAGAGGTTACTTTCCCAAATACTCAGAATCATGTATCTCCACAAAATATCCATTTTGAGAAATGTACTGTGACAAATTGGTTTGAGTAGGAAAAGACGAGAAAATCTGCATGAAGATTTTCATGAGGAGTCTGAAAGGAGATGCCCTGTCTTGGTACGTCAGCCAAGGCCCAAAAAAATGGTCAAACTGGGTGAGTATGGCGTCTGACTTTATGGACAGATTCAGATTCAATACAGAAAATGCACTAGATGTGTTCTACATTCATAACCTAAAGAAGAAGCCCACAAAAACATTCCGTGAGTATGCTACTCGATAGAGGTCAGAAGCTGCTAAGGTTAGGCCTGCTTTGGAAGAAGAGTAAATGAACAGATTTTTGGTTCGGGCCCAAGAACCACAGTATTATGAGAGGTTGATAATGATCGAAGGCCACAAATTTTCTAACATTATCAAGCTAGGAGAAAGAATCGAAGAAGGCATCAAAAGCGGTATGGTTACGAATCTTGAAGCCTTTCAAGCTACAAACAAGGCCTTACAGTCAGGCGGTGTTCCAAGAAAAGGGACGTAGGAGCCGTAATGGTGGCATAGAGAACCAAACCTCTTGTCAAATACCAAACATACCCAATGCTTCCAATCACATATCAGCCTAACCCAAACTACCAAGCACCATCACCCTCTTACAAAACTCCACCACTCAATTATCAATCACCTCCCACATATAAGCCCACTTCACCCAAATACTCCCAACCAGCATATGTTTACCAAGCCTACAACACTCAACCATCCCACTACCAATCCCCTCCTCCACGCAAAAAATTTTCCTAGACCTCGACTCAACTTTGATTGAAGACCCCCAAAACAGTATATAGCCATTGCTGAACCTATCGACCAATTGTATGAAAGACTCAAAACTGCTGGTTACGTCACCCCTATCCCTGTTGCTCTTGAAAACCCTTCTCAGTGGGTTAATCCGAATAAGTCCTATGCATAGCATTCCGGCATGAAATGACACACCATTGATGAATGTCGCTCTCTAAAAGATAAGATCCAGACTTTGATTGATAACAAGATTATTGTGGAAAAAGAGCCTGCTGTGAATGTACGCAATAACCCTCTGCCAGACACAAGGGTGGAAGTGTTAACATAATTGAAATAGAGGATGATTGGGACCCCAAGGGATCGATTGGTTTGATCACATATGGTGATGATCCAAAGAAGCTAATAGTCATCCTTAATCCAATCGTAGTCCAGATTCAGCCTTCCGGGGATGTCGAGGTAGACATGTCCATGCCACTCGAGTTTGTAGCACCATCCTTTGCAAAGAGGCCAGCACCAATTGAGGTTGAGTTTATGTCACCAGCAAATGCACCTAAACCCTTTGAAGTTACAGTTTTACCGCCTAAGGTACATGCTCCATTCAGAGTCAAGATAGCAACACCAATTCCGGTAGCAATGTTAGCCATAACACCATTCCATACAGATGCCATACCTTAGGACTACACAGCCGAGGCAAGAAGAAAAGGGAAGGCCAGGTTTGGGGAAGCTGTTGCAGCACAGGGTATGACAAGAACCGGTAGGGTTTATACTCCAGAGCATTTAGCTGAGTCGAGTAAGCAGGCCTTTGGTCAGCCGACCACCACTGAAACCGGGACCGACTATCTCTGGAGAAAGATACAAGCCAAAGAATACTCAGTCATTGATCAACTGAACAAAATACCAGCACAAATTTCTATCCTTGCTTTGCTATAAAGTTCCGATGCACACAAGAATGCCTTGCTAAGAGTGATGAGTGAGGCATATGTACCAAGTAACATCACCAGGGGAGAAATAGTAAACATGGTAGGGCAAGTATTGGAAAGTCACAAGATCACTTTTCATGAAGATGAGTTTCCACCACAGGAGTTGAGTCATAACAAGGCGTTGCACATCACCGTGCAGTGCGAAGATTATTTTATCACCGGAATCCTGATTGATGGAGGATCCAACCTCAACATCTGTCCGTTGGTAACAATCAGGACATAGAAAGGGGCTGCATAAGATAAAGGATGGGGCCATCAATATCAAAGCTTTTGACGATTCCTAAAGGTCCACTATCGGGGATACTAACTTGTGTTTGCAAATGGGGCCTACTTGGTTCGATGTTGATTTCCAAGTGATAGACATGCCGGTATCTTACAACTTATTGTTAGGATGACCATGGATTCATGCCGCTGGGGCCGTAACATCAACACTACATCAGGCGGTGAAATTTGAATGGAACCACCAAGAGGTGATCATTCACGGCGAGGTAGAAATCCCATATACAGTCGCCAGACCATCCCAGCAATCGGAGGTAGAAGAAGGATAGGCGGGGAGAGTTATCACCACATAAAGCGAGTCAACACCGTTGACAAGGACAAATGGTGGGACAACAAAATTGAAAACATATTGAACTGAAGCGGATATAAACCTGGCAAGGGACTTGGCAAGAACCTCCAAGGAATCGCTAAGCCTATCAAACTAAAAAAGCATGGTACCACCTTTGGTCTGGGATATGAGTATACTTGAGAGAAATTCAACAACTGGTCGCCACCATGGTGCGGTCCTTACTACCCGGTGGAGCAGCTAATACCACATTTAGAGCAGACTTTCCAGCCAGCCGATGTTATCTATGGGTCGGAAGAAGAGGAAGCACTGGTAGCATTGAGGAATTTGTTCCCAGAAGAAGATGACATGGACTGTTGTGTCATTTTCAAGGAGGAGGAGGAGGAGGAAGTCCCTTCCGTACAAGCTGTAAGCAGAGGAGCATGCCTCAATAACTAGACCATCAAAACCACCAAACCCTGGCGAGCCTCGAGGTAGCAAGGCTGAACAAGCATCATGCACTATTTTTTATTTTTTATTTTACTAGTTGACTTTCCTTTCGCATTTTAAATTTCACAAGAAAGAGCTCCAATGTTCAAAAATAGTTATGGAATTTATCAAAGCATTTCGATTTTCTTATAAATCTTACTCTTATTATTTTTTCTCATTACTTTACTTATACATCATTACTATTACTTATCTAGATAAACCAATGACTGTGACATGCAATGAGACAACGCAACAAACAGACATAGACTCAGAGAAAGATGATATACCGGAAGAGATTGTTAAGGAAGTCAAGAAATTTGAAAATAGGCCAAAGTCCAACCTGGACGAGACTGAGATTGTTAATTTTGGAGATGCAGAGAATGTCAAAGAAACACGAATCAGCGTTCACTTATCAGCGTCAGAAAAGGAAGAGTACATAGAATTTCTAAGAGAATATGAGGACATATTCGCCTGGTCATACAATGACATGACTGGTCTGAGAACGTCTATTGTGGCACACAAACTGCCGACTAATCCGACATGTCCACCGGTAAAATAGAAGCTCGACAAATTTAAGCTAGACATGAGTTTGAAAATCAAGGAAGAAGTCACCAAGCAGATCAAAGCGAAAGTCTTCGGGGTAGTGGAATACCAAACATGGTTAGCTAACATTGTGCCAGTGCCAAAGAAGGATGGGAAGGTTAGAGTCTGTGTCGACTACCGGGATCTCAACCCTGCCAGACCAAAAGACGACTTCCCCTTGCCAAACATACACATCCTGATTGACAATTGCGCCAAGCATGAGTAGCAATCATTTGTAGATTGTTTCGCTGGTTATCATCAGATCTAGATGGATGAAGAAGATGCTGAGAAAATGGCTTTCATTACGCCGTAGGGAATGTACTGCTACAAGATGATGTCGTTTGGGTTAAAGAATGCAGGGGCCACCTACATGAGGGCCATGACCACCATTTTTCATGATATGATACACAAAGAGATCGAGGTGTACATAGATGACGTCATTATTAAGTCAAAGAAGGCCACTGATCACATGGAAGATTTGAGGAAATTATTCAATAGACTGCAAAGGTACAACCTGAAGCTGAATCCCGCAAAATGTGCATTTGAGGTTCCATCTAGAAAATTGCTTGGGTTAATTGTGGGTCATCGGGGAATAGAACTGGATCCATTAAAGATCAAAGCCATTCAAGAATTGCCATCGCCAAGGAACAAGAAGTACGTAATGAGTTTCTTGGGGAGACTTAACTACATTAGCCGGTTCATAGCACAATCTATAGTTATCTGTGAGCCAATCTTCAAGATGTTGAAAATAGATACCGCCACCAAATGGACTGATGACTGCTAGAAAGCTTTCGACAAAATCAAGGAATACTTGTCAGCACCACCAATCTTAGTCCGACCTGAACCTGGTAGACCTCTGCTACTCTACATCGCAGTGTAAATGGTGCCTTCAGTTGCATGCTGGGGAAGCGTGATGAAATGGGGAGGAAAGAGTAGGCCATTTACTATCTCAGCAAGAAGTTCACTCTGTACGAGGCCCGGTATTCTCTGTTAGAGTGCACTTATTGCGCTTTGAATTGGGTAGCCCAGAAGCTGAGACATTACTTCTGTGCCTACACTACATATCTTATATCAAGGATGGACCCTTTAAAGTACATTTTTCAGAAGCGCATGCCCATCGGCAAACTAGCCAAGTGCCAAATCCTGTTGAATGAATTTGACATTGTCTATGTAACTCAGAAAGCAATCAAGGGACAGGCACTAGTAGATCACCTTGCCGAAAACACCGTGGATGGAGAATACGAACCCTTAAAGATGTATTTTCCTAATGAAGAGGTATCATTCATAGGAGAAGACATTGCAGAATCCTATGATGGCTGGAGAATGTTTTTCGACGGAGTAGCAAATTTCAAAGGAGTCGGCATAGGAGCAGTCCTAGTATCAAAAATCGGTCAACATTATCCGATGTCAACTAAGCTCAGGTTCCCGTGCACCAACAATATGGCTGAATATGAATCCTACATCTTATGGCTCAAGATGGCCATTGACATGAACATCCAAGAGTTACTAGTAATTAGGGAGTCAAACTTGCTTATACATCAGGTCCGAGAAGAATGGGCGACCAAGAACTCCAAGATACTCCCGTATCTGCACCATGTGCAAGAATTGAGAAAGAGGTTCATAAAGATAGAGTTCCAGTATGTTCCTAGAATTCAGAATGAGTTTGCCAATGCATTGGCTACCCTATCATCCATGATACAACATCCAAATAAGAACTTCATTGATCCTATTCCGGTGAAGATCTATGATCAACTAGACTACTGTGCTCATGTCGAAGAAGAAGCAGATGGAAAAGCTTGGTTTCATGACATCAAGGAATATTTGGCAAAAGGAGAATACCCAGAGCTTGCAAACACCACTCAGAAACGCACGCTCCGAAGATTGTCTAACAACTTCTTTCACAACAGAGGAATCCTGCGTAGGAGGACTACGGATTTAGGATTACTAAGGTGTGTTGATGCGAAAGAAGCATCTACACTACTAGAAGAAATCCATGCCGGGACCTGTGGTCCACATATGAACGGTTTTGTCTTAGCAAAGAAGATACTCCAGGCTGGTTAATTTTGGATGACTATGGAAACAGACTGCATCCAGTATGTCCGGAAATGCTATTACTGTTAGATACATGCAGACATGATCAAGGTACCCCCAAACGAGCTTAATGCAACAAGCTCACCATTGCAGTTTGCCGCTTGGGGAAGGGATGTTATCATCGAACCTGTCGCATCAAACAGACATAGGTTTATCCTAGTGGAAATTGATTATTTAACCAATTGGGTTGAAGCAACATCTTACAAAGAAGTAACCAAGAAAGTCATGGCAGACTTCATCCGCGGCCGTATCGTTTGTCGATTTGGGATTCCAGCGTCAATCATCATTGATAATGGCTCCAACCTCAACAGTGACCTGATGAAGGCCATGTGTGAAACCTTCAAGATCAAACACAAGAATTCTACAGCCTACAGACCTCAGATAAACGGAGCCGTAGAAGCCGCCAATAAGAATATCAAGAAGATACTGAGAAAAATGATAGAGAAGCATAAACAGTGGCACGAGAAGCTATTATTTGCTTTATTGGGGTACCGCACCACAGTCCGCACATCAACTGGGGCAACCCCCTATATACTGGTTTAGGGTACAGAGGTAGTCATTCGCACCGAGGTAGAAATTCCCTCCTTAAGGATCATACAGGAAATAGAACTCGACTATGCAAAGTGGGTAAAGAGTCGTTACGAGCAGCTGGCTCTTATAGATGGAAAAATAATGAATGTAGTTTGCCATGGTCAAATTTATCAGAACAGAATGTCCAGAGCATTCAACAAAAGGGTTAAGCCGAGACAATTCACATCGGGGTAGCTGGTATTAAAGAAAATTTTCCCGCATCAAGATGAAGCCAAAGGGAAATTCTCTCCCAACTGGCAGGGTCCATATATGGTTCACCGGGTTCTAACAGGAGGAGCCCTCATACTTGCAGAAATGGACGGAGAAGTTTGTCCAAAGCCGATCAATTCAGACGCAGTCAAGCAATACTATGTGTAATTTTCATGTTTTCCTTCATGATGTAATTTGAACTACGTCTGACCTGATTCTCGTTTAAGAGGGGATACGTAGGTATCCTTATGGGTTCGGTCACAATTCAATAAAATTTTCATTTCCCCCCGCAGTTGGAAATTGGGGCATTTCAGTCGATCATCGCAAGCAGCCGTTAGAAGTATCAACCAGTTAGACTGGGGCAGAATTTTGAGGAGGACCCTTAAAATTCTATAGCATGAGAGGTTGTAATATCCTGAACCACGTCACAATCGTCGATTCATCTAAAAGCTATTTCTTAAATATATACTTATGTCATATTTTTACAAACTCATGCATGTTTATTATTGAAATCGTTTTATTCAGCAACGCTACCCAAATGATACATACTGTATCACCAGATCAAAGCCGAGCAGGTCAAGCAAGGCCGATAGGGATATGAACTAACCTCCCCTCTACAAAACTCAAGGTTTTTCTTTGGATGCAGGCATTTGGATTGCGAAAGCTTCTGACATACTACACACCCACAAGACGTACATTGTTCATGAATACAACTCTCAGGATTATTGCACTTACTGATTGGCCATCCAAGCATGCCACTGATATCCCCTATATCACAATATCCCCAGCAACCCCGACATCGTAACTTGCTATAAACTAAGAAACTCTGTTACCATTTGCCACTTCATTTTTTATTTCTGCATTGCATAAGGCTACCATTCTACCTTCCCAGACTAAACACTATCTCCATCTACATTTTCTGCATTGCATAAGGCTACCATTCTGCCTTCCGAGACTAAACACTATCTCCATCTGTATTTTCTGCATTACATAAGGCTACCATTCTGCCTTCCGAGACTAAACACTACCTCTATTTGCATTTTTTACATTGCATAATACTACCATTCTGCCTTTCGATACTAAACAATGTCTCCATCTGCATTTTCTGCATTGCATAAAGCTACCATCCTAGCTTTCAAGACTAAACACTATCTCCATTTGCATTTTCTGCATGGGTGAAAGATCGCCACTTTATTTACATCCTGCATGGCTGAAAGATCCCCATTTTATTTACATCTTGCATGGGTGAAAGATCGCCACTTCATTTACATCTTGCATGGATGAAAGATCGCCACTTTATTTACCTCCTACATGGCTGAAGGATCGCCACCTTATTTACATCCTTCATGGCTGAAAGATCGCCGCTTTATTTATGTCATGCATGGCTGAAAGATTGCCACTTTATTTATATCTTGCATGGCTGAAAGTTCGCCACTTTATTTACGTCCTTCATGGTTGAAAGATCGCCAGTTGATTTACGCTTGCATGGCTGAATGTAACGACCGGGAGGTCGTTCTTGGAATTTACGCCTCATTCCCCCATTAACTTCTTCCCCTAAGTTTATTTCTGCTACTTTGGTTTGCCGGGACATTCGGTGTTAAGATTCAGAGTGTTTTGGGACACTTAGTCCCTAAATGAGAGCTTAAGAGTTGAAAAAAAAGGGTCCGTATTCGGAACAGTGTAAAGACAACCTCGGAATGGAAATCTGATGGTTCTGTTAGCTCCATTAGGTGATTTTAGGGTCGGGAGCATGTTCGGAATGTATTTTGGAGGTTCGCCACTCATTTAGGCTTGAAATGTCGAAGTTTGAATTTTTGAAGTTTCCGATCCGATAGTGAGTTTTTGATCCGAGTGTCGGAATGGAATTCCGGAAGTTGCTGTACCACCGTCATATTATTTGGGATGTGTGTGCAAAATTTCAGGTCATTCGGGAGAGGTTGTTTTAGGTGTTTTAAGGATTGGTACAAGTTCGAATAAGATATTAGGTGGTATTGGTGCGTCTGGTTAAGGTTCCGGGGGCCTCGGGATGATTTCAGGTGGTTAACGGGGAAAATTTCTAAGTTTGCAGCAGTTGGTATTTTTTATCCTTCTGGTATTTTCGCTTCTGCGGGCTGGGAACTGTATAACCGTAGCCACAGAATCGGCTTCCTCATCGCAAAATCGGGGTTTGGCCTTCCCCTCAGAGACCGCAGAAGCGTTTACCTTTTCGCAGGAATGGGATTTGTTCGTAGAAGTGGGACCTTTTCCCTTAAGTGAAAACCGCAGAAGCGGTTGGTTTTTCGCTTAAGCAGGACCGCAAAAGTGGTCCCTTGTCCGCAGAAGCGGAAATGACTGTTCAGAAATAACAATTTTGAGGGTTTAATTTCATAAGTTTGAAAATCGATTGAGAGCTCGGGAGAATGCGATTTTGAGTGAGTTTTGAAGAGAAAATCATTGGGTAATATTTCTTTGATCCCTTTTCATTATATTTCATCATTATATAGCTAAATACATCATTGGAATTCAAATTTAAGATAAAAAAAGTTGGTTAATTTGGGGTAAAACTTCATAGACCAAACTATTGGGTTTTGATGGGGCATTTGACCTCCGATTTGGGAGATTTTTATATGGTTAGACTCGTGAGAGTACGAGGGTTCTGAAAATGTGAAAATTATTTGATTCCGAGACGTTGGCTGGAGGGCCGTTTCGGCCATTTTACCTTTTTTCGCGGCCTAGCTTTAATTTTAATAGTGGAATCAGTTATTTGCAATATTAATTACGATATGTAATTGAATTGAATGGATTTGGGCCATTTGGAGTCGGATACTCGTGGCAAAGGCATGGTTCCTATTGATATTGAGCCGGTTCGAGGTACGTGGCTTGTCTAACCTTGTGTGGGAGACCTTTCCCCTTAGGATTTTACTTGATATTTGAGTGCCTTGTGCGTGAGGTGACGAGAACGTACTTGAGCTGATTGATGAAATCCCGGGTTTTTACTTAAGCTATGGAAACTTAGTTCTTATCCTCATTTGCCTTGTTCTATTTGGAGTTATGACTTATGCTAGATTAGGAAAAGCATGTTTAGCTGATTTGACTGCCTACTTGCTTAAATTATTTTGACCGCACTACGTGAAGCATGCTAGGCTAGTTCTATCTGTGTTTGTCTTTCGTACCTTATTCCTTGGTTTGTTTCTGGCTGTGATTGCGGATTTACATTGGAACTACGGATGTGGAATTCCGGTAGCTCCCCCCTTTGTTTGCTTACTTTGGGACTACGGATTCGATTCTCGGGAGATCCCCCTGTACTTTTACTTTGAGACTACGGGACGGTATCCCGGGAGATCCCCCTGTACTTTTACTTTGAGACTACGGGATGGTAGCCTTACTACACACTTCTGTAGCCTGTGTTTCCCGTGAGTTTCCGGGTTTTGGGAATTTTTTGAACTTGTGATACTGAGTTGTACATGCCGAGCGGCATTCAATACAGTTTCTTTTAGTTATTTAATTTGGCTTTCTCTGTTTTTACGCAATTATTATATTTCCGCAAATGTTAGGCTTACCTGGTCGTGGGGACTAGGTGCCGTCATGACATGTTCACAGACGCTGAACTAGGGTTGTGACAAGTTGGTATCGGAGCTCTAGGTTCATAGGAGTCATGGAATACAGGCCTGTTTATTAGAGCCTCAGTGATCGGTACGGAGACGTCTGTATTTATCTACGAGAGGCTATGTAACTGTTTAGGAAAAATCTTCATTTCTTTTGAATTCCTTGTCGTGCGATATTTTGACATCAATTATAAACTTCTATCTTCTATTCTCTCACAGATGGTGAGGACACGTGCTACACGAGAGGACCAGGCACCTGCACCCCCTGCTACCGCCATCAGAGGCCGGGGCCGGGTTAGAGGTCGAAGACGCGCACGCGGTGCAGCCAGAGCACCTGCGCGAGCTTCCGCCGAGGTACCACCAGTAGATTTAGCCGGAGCCCAAGCACCTGGCACATCTACTACTGCCACTACTACTCTAGCGCTCCAGGAGACCCTGGCTCAGTTCATGAGCATGTACACCACCTTGGCTCAGGCAGGGTTACTTCCCCTTACTGCAGCCACATCCCAGGCCAGGGGAGGAGCACAGAATCTCGCCGTCTGTACTCCTGAGCAGCGAGTGCAGGTTGAGCAGGCCCCGGAGATTATTCCTGCACCACCTGCAGCACCAGTTCAACTCGAGGATGGGTCAGCTGCTTCAGAGGATGAGCAGTGTAGACTAGAGAGGTTCAAGAAATATGATCCCCCAGTGTTTAGTGGCTTAGCATCAGATGATGCCTTGGGATTTTTGGAGGAGTGTCATCGCATGCTTCGCACTATGGGCATAGTGGAGTCCAGAGGAGTTTCTTTCACCGCTTTTCAGCTTCGGGGAGCCGCCTATGATTGGTGGCGTACTTATGAGTTAGACAGTCCAGTCGAGGCTGCTTCACTGACTTGGACCCAGTTCTCAGACATGTTTATGAGAGAGTTTGTTCCCCAGAGCCTCAGGGATTCATGGCGCATGGAGTTCGAGAACCTGCGCCAGGGTGCTATGACAGTTTCAGAGTATGCCATCCGTTATACCAGGTTGGCCAGGCATGCACCGGCCTTGGTTGCCACAGTTCGGGAGAGAGTTCACAGGTTCATCGAGGGCCTTATCCCGTCCATCAGGTCCAGCATGGCTCGAGAGTTGGAGATGTATATTCCTTACCGGTAGTTAGTGGGAATTGCTATGAGGATTGAGGGTATGCTCGCCAGGGAACGAGGGGAGAGTCAGGCCAAGAGGTCTCGAGAGTCGGGTCACTACTCTGGTGCCCGTACCCCATCAGCAGGTCATTATGGTAGAGGTTATTCTGGCCGCCCTGTACATTCAGCTTTACCAGCAGCTGGCAGTACTCCAGCTCCGCCTGCACCTCAGGAGCCTTATTATGCGCCTCCAATTTCTAGCGCGCCTCCTGCGTGGGGTACTTCTAGAGGCCAATCTGGCAGGCCTAGCCCCAGCCAGTCACAGCCACCGCGTCCTCCCAGAGCTTGCTTCAAGTGTGGCGATACACGTCATATGGTTAGGGACTGTCCCAGACTTGGTTGGGGTGTATCTTTACAGACTGCTCAGCTGCAGTGGGCTCCTCAGAGTTCTCAGGCTATGATCACAGCTCTAGCTGCTGCCCCACCTACCCAGCCAGCCAGGGGTAGAGGACGGGGAGATAGAGGTCGCCCTCGCGAGAGGGGTCGGGCCAGATATTATTGTATTCCTGCTCGCACTGAGGTTGTTGCCTCTAATTCCGTCATCACAGGTATTATACTAGTTTGTCACAGAGAGGCATCAGTTCTATTCAATCCAGGCTCTACTTATTCCTATGTGTCTTCTTATTTTGCTTCGCATTTGGGTGTGCCTCGGGATTCTTTGAATGCCCCCGTTTATGTTTCTACTCCTGTGGGAGATTCTCTTATTGTGGATCGCATTTATCGGTCATGTTTGGTTACTATTCATGGTTTTGAGACCAGAGCGGATTTATTGTTACTCGGTATGGTTGACTTTGATATTATTCTGGGCATGGACTGGTTGTCGCCCCATCATGCTGTTCTTGATTGTCATGCCAAGACCATGATGCTGGACATGCCAGGTATTCCGCGTATTGAGTGGAGTGGTACTTTAGATCACACTCCCAGTAGAGTTATCTCTTTCCTTAAAGCTCAGCGTATGGTTGAGAAGGGTTTTGCCGCGTATTTAGCTTATGTGAGAGATGTCAGTGTTGATACCCCTTCTGTTGATTCAATTCCAGTGGTACGAGATTTCCCCGATGTGTTTCCAGCTGATCTTTCGGGCATGCCGCTCGATAGAGATATCGATTTTGGCATTGATCTATTACCGGGCACTCAGCCCGTTCCCATTCCTCCGTATCGCATGGCTCCTCCTGAGTTGAAGGAGTTGAAGGACCAATTGTAGGAATTTCTTGGTAAGGGTTTTATTCGACCCAGTATTTCACCGTGGGGTGCTCCTGTCTTGTTTGTGAAGAAGAAGGATGGTTCTATGCGTATGTGCATTGATTATCGCCAGTTGAACAAGGTTATAATGAAGAACCGTTATCCGTTGCCTCGTATAGATGATCTGTTTCACCAGCTTCAGGGCGCACAAGTGTTTTCTAAGATTGACTTGCGCTCAGGTTACCATCAGTTGAAGATTCGGGAGCCAGATATACCGAAGACTGCTTTCAGGACTCGGTATGGTCATTACGAGTTCCTTGTTATGTCATTTGGGCTGACCAATGCCCCTGCGACTTTCATGAATTTGATGCATAGCGTGTTCAGGCCATATCTTGACTCGTTTGTGATTATTTTTATTGATGATATTCTGGTGTATTCCCGGAGTCGGGAAGATCATGAGCAACACCTGAGGACCGTGCTTCAGACCTTGAGGGAGAAGAAGTTATATGCAAAGCTCTCAAAATGTGAGTTTTGGATGAGTTCGGTGGCATTCTTAGGCCATGTGATTTCTAGTGAGGGTATTCGGGTGGATCCAAGGAAGGTAGAGGCCATGCAAAGTTGGCCCAGGCCGTCCTCAGCTACAAAGATTCGCAGCTTCCTTGGCTTGGCGGGTTACTATTGTCATTTTGTGGAGGGATTTTCATTGATTGCTGCCCCTATGACTAGATTGACCCAGAAGGGTGCCCCATTTTAGTGGACAGAAGAGTGTGAGGCGAGCTTTCAGAAGCTCAAAACAGCTTTGACTTCAGCCCCAATCTTGATGCTGCCTACAGGTTCGGGGTCTTATACAGTTTATTGTGATGCCTCATGGGTTGGACTTGGAGCGGTGTTGATGCAGGACGGTAGGGTTATTGCCTACATGTCTAGACAGTTGAAGATACACGAAAAGAATTACCCTGTCCACAACCTTGAGTTAGCTGCTATTGTTCATGCCTTGAAGATCTGACGTCATTATTTGTATGGGTGCTTTGTGAGATCTATACTGACCATCAAAGTTTGTAGCACTTGCTTAAGCAGAAGGACCTAAATATGCAGCAGAGGAGATGGTTAGAGTTGTTAAAGGATTATGATATTACTATTCTTTATCACCTGGGCAAGGCCAATGTGGTAGCTGATGCCTTGAGTCGCCGGGCGGAAAGTTTGGGGAGTTTGGCATATTTTTCAGCTTCAGAGAGGCCTATGGCGATGGATGTTCAGGCCTTAGCCAGTCAGTTCGTGAGATTGGACCTTTCGGAGCCCAGTCAGGTTCTAGCCTATGTAGTTTCTCGATCTTCCCTATTTGATCGTATCAGGGAGCGGAAGTATGATGATCCTCATTTGCTTGTCCTTCAGGGCAGGGTCCAGCGTGAGGATGCCAGAGATGTGACCATCCGGGATGATGGGGTATTAAGGATGCAGGGCCGGATTTGTGTGCCCAATGTTGATGGTCTTCAAGAGTTGATTCTAGCAGAGGCCCATAGTTCACGGTATTCCATCCATCCGGGTGCCGCCAAGATGTATCAGGACTTGAGACAGCACTATTGGTGGAGGCGGATGAAGAAGGATATAGTTGATTATGTGTCTAGATGCCTCAACTGCCAGCAGGTGAAGTATGAACACCAGCGTCCGGGCGGGTTGCTTAAGCAGATAGATATTCCGGAGTGGAAGTGAGAACGTATCACCATAGACTTTGTATCTGGACTCCCACGGACCTTGAAGAAGTTCGATTCCATTTGGGTCATTATGGATCGGCTGACCAAGTCCGCTCATTTCATTCCTGTGTGTACCACTAATTCATCAGAGCGGTTGGCGGAGATTTATATCAGGGAGATCGTCCGTTTGCATGGTATTCCAGTTTCTATCATCTCAGACAGAGGTACTCAGTTTACATTGCGGTTCTGGAGAGCTGTGCAGCAGGAGTTAGGCACTCGGGTGGAGTTGATCACGGCATTTCACCCCAGATGGACGGATAGTCCGAGCGCACTATTCAGATTCTGGAGGATATGCTCCGTGCGTGCGTGATTGAGTTTGGAGGGCCATGGGATCATTTCCTGCCATTGGCGGAGTTTGCTTATAACAACAGTTATCAGTCTAGCATTCAGATGGTGCCGTATGAGGCTTTATACGGTAGGAGGTGTAGATCCCCGGTGGGTTGGTTTGAGCCAGGTGAGGCCAGGATATTGGGCACAGAGATGGTCCAGGATGCAATGGAGAAGGTTAAGGTGATTCAGGATAGACTCCGTGCAGCCCAAACCATATAGAAGAGTTACGCGGACAAGAAGGTTTGTGATGTTGCATATATGGTTGGTGAGCGGGTTCTGCTTCGGGTCTCGCCCATGAAGGGCGTCATGAGATTTGAAAAAGAAAGGGAAGCTGAGTCCGAGGTTTATTGGCCCTTTTGAGATCTTGAGGCGAGTTGGGGAGGTTGTGTATGAGCTTGCCTTACCTCCCATCCTAGCCGGAGTTCATTCGGTATTTCATGTTTCGATGCTCCGGAGGTATCACGGTGATCCGTCGCATGTTGGATTTCAGTTCAGTCCTATTGGACAAGGATCTATCCTATGTTAAGGAGCTAGTGGCAATTTTGGACAAGCAAATCAGAAAATTGAGGTCAAAGAATATTGCTTCGGTAAAGGTTCAGTGGCAGGGTCAGCCGGCCAAGGAGGCAACTTGGGAGACTGAGCAAGATATGCGCAGCCAGTACCCTCATCTTTTCACTACTTCAGGTATGTTCTCTATGCTCGTTCGAGGACGAACGAATGTTTAAGTGTAGGAGGATGTAATGACCCGGCCAGTCGTTCTTGGAATTCACGCCCTGTTCCCCCATTAACTGCTTCCCCTAAGTTCATTTCTGCTATTTTGGTTTGCCTGGACGTTCGGTGTTAGGATTCGGAGTGTTTTGGGACACTTATTCCCTAAATGAGAGCTTAAGAGTTGAAAAAAAAGTGGTTCATATTCGGAACAATGTACAGACGACCTCGGAATGGAAATCTGATGGTTCCGTTAGCTCCGTTAGGTGATTTCGGGGTTGGGAGCGTGTTCGAAATGTATTTTGGAGGTTCGTTGATCATTTAGGCTTGAAATGCCGAAGTTTGAATTTTTGAAGTTTCCGATCCGATAGTGAGTTTTTGATCCGAGTGTTGGAATGGAATTCCAGAATTTGTTGTAGCTCTGTCATGTCATTTGGGATGTGTGTGCAAAATTTCAGGTCATTCGGGCGAGGTTTGGTTAGGTTTTTGATCGAAAGTGTGTTTTGTTGGAATTTGAAGTTCTTAGGCTTGAATCTTTGATTTAATCGGATTTTCGGTGTTTTTTTGGGTGTTTTAAGGATTGGTAAAAGTTCTAATAAGGTATTAGGTGGTATTGGTGCATTTGGTTGAGGTTCCAGGGGCCTCGGGATGATTTCGGGTGGTTAACGGGAAAAATTTCTAAGTTAGCATCACCTGGTATTTTTTATCCTTCTTGTATTTTTGCTTCTGCGGTCTGGGAACCGTAGAAGCGTAGCCGCAGAAGCAGCTTCCTCATCGCAAAAGCGGGTTTTGGCCTTCCCCTCTGAGACCGCAGAAGCGGTCACATTTTCGCAGGAGCGGGATTTGTTCGCAGAAGTGGGACCTATTCCCTTAAGTGAAAACTACAGAAGCGGTTGGTTTTCCACTTAAGCGGGACTGCAGCAGTGGTCCCTTGTCCGCAGAAGCGGAAATGACTGTTCAGAAATAACAATTTCGAGGGTTTAATTTCATAAGTTTGAAAATCGATTGAGAGCTCGGGAGAAGGCGATTTTGAGTGGGTTTTGAAGAGAAAATCATTGGGTAACGTTTCTTTGATCCCTTTTCATTATATTTCATCATTATATAGCTAAATACATCATTGGAATTCAAATTTAGGATTAAAAAATTGGTTAATTTTGGGGTAAAACTTCATAGACCAAACTATTGGGTTTTAAGGGGGCATTTGACCTCCGATTTAGGAGATTTTTATATGGTTAGACTCGTGAGAGTACGAGGGTTCTAAAAATATGAAAATTATTCAATTCCGAGACGTTGGCTGGAGGGCCGTTTTGGTCATTTTACCTCTTTTCGCGCCCTATCTT
The DNA here is from genome assembly GCA_026770625.1 of Nicotiana glauca. Taxonomy (NCBI): domain Eukaryota; kingdom Viridiplantae; phylum Streptophyta; class Magnoliopsida; order Solanales; family Solanaceae; genus Nicotiana; species Nicotiana glauca. The sequence goes on along the minus strand of MU779085.1, from coordinate 47,443 downwards.
TAATTTTAATAGTGGAATCATTTATTTGCAATATTAATTACGATATGTAATTGAATTGAATAGATTTGGGCCATTTGGAGTTGGATACTCGTGGCAAAGGCGTGGTTCCTCTTGATATTGAGCTGGATCGAGGTAAGTGGCTTGTCTAACCTTGTGTGGGGGACCTTTCCCCTTAGGATTTTACTTGATATTTGAGTGCATTTTGCATGAGGTGAAGAGCACGTACTTGAGCTGATTGATGAAATCCCGAGTTTTTACTTAAGCTATGGAAACTTAGTTCTTATCCTCATTTGCCTTGTTCTATTTGGAGTTATGACTTATGCTAGATTAGGAAAAGCATATTTAGCTGATTTGACTGCCTACTTGCTTAAATTATTTTGACCGCACTACGTGAAGCATGCTAGGCTAGTTCTATCTGTGTTTGTCTTTCGTACCTTATTCCTTGATTTGTTTCTGGCTGTGATTGCACATTTACATTGGGACTACAGATGTGGAATTCCGGTAGCTCCCCCCCCCCTCCTTGTTTGCTTACTTTGGGACTACGGGTTTGATTCCCGGGAGATCCCCTTGCACTTTTACTTTGGGACTACGGGTTTGATTCCCGGGAGATACCCTTGCACTTTTACTTTGGGACTACGGGACGGTATCCCGGGAGATCCCCCTGCACTTTTACTTTTGGACTAGGGATGGTATCCCGGGAGATCCCCCTGCACATTGATGATTGGAATACGGGACGGTATCCCGGGAGATCGTTTGGTATTGGTACGTGAGTTAGACTACGGGACGGTATCCCGGGAGATCCACCGAACAGTTGAGAAAAGGGCTACAGGACGGTATCCTGGGAAACCCTCATTGGCATCTTTCACATTGAGTTGTGTTTACTCTGTGTTTTACTCTATCTTTGTAGTCATTATTGCCTGGTTGAATTGCCTTATTACACTGCTGTATTTATTATTTTTGTCAGATTTCCACACTGTTAATTATTGCTATTGTTATATTTCGCCTCAATAGGGCCCTGACCTTCCTCGTCACTACCCAACCGAGGTTAGGCTTGGAACTTACTGAGTACCGCTGTGGTGTACTCATGCCCTTCCTGTGCATGTTTTTCATGTGCAGATCATCCAGGTACCTCTACCCAGGCGCACTATCAGTGAGGCAGGAGGACTACGGAGACTTCGAGGTAGATCTGATGCGTCTGCAGACCGACGAGTCTCCCTCTTACTCTATCTATAGTACTTAGTTCTCTTTTTCTTCCGGTTGTTAGATATTCTAGAGTTTTGGAGCCTTACTACACACTTCTGTAGCCTGTGTTGCCCGTGAGTTTTCGGGTTTTGGGAATTGCTTTGAACTTGTGATATTGAGTTGTACATGCCGAGCGGCATTCAGTACAGTTTCTTTTAGTTATTTAATTTGGCTTCCTCTGTTTTTCTGTAACTATTATATTTCTGCAAATGTTAGGCTTACCTGGTCATGGGGACTAGGTGCCGTCTTGACATGTTCATAGTCGGTGAACTAGGGTTGTGACGGTGATCCTGGGTTGTGACACTGAAGGATCACCGCTTACTGCATTTCATAGGCTGAAAGATCGCCAAATTATCTGAGGGCGTCATTTTTCAGAGGCATCATTCTCATAGCCCGAGAACGCCATATCATGGCCTGAAGATCCCTTTAATTTTTTTGCACATCATTATTCAAAGGCAACATGGTTCGGAGGCATCATTGTCATAGCCCGAGAGCTTCATTTCATAGCCTGCGAATCCTTTATTATACGCTTCATAGACCAGGACATCATGGTCCGAGGGCGTCATCCTAACCATCCAAAGTGAGCATTCATGGTCCGACGGGAAACTGCATCATGTTTAAATATACGCACAATATATGCTTGTATTGCTTATTTGCAGGTAACCAGCGAGCAATAGCCATCTTGGCAGGAGCAATTCCGCTCCAGTTCTCGCAGCCCTATTGGACCTTAACCATTCATCCCAACCTGAATATTGCGTCCGTTCTTGAAAAGTCTCAATCGGCATATTCCGCCGACGGATCCCGAACTACATATGACCTGATTCCTGTAAGACTAAGGATATGTAGGCAGCTCAGAAGCCAGCGCACAGCCAAATTTCTTCAAAACATTTTGCTCGGTCAAATTGGTCATCTTATCTTTACCCGACAACTGTTTCATCCTTTCTGGGCAAAAAGGGGCAGCAATTGATACCCAATTTTTCCTTGTTTATTTTTTTATACGGAAAATATCTTTAAAATAGCATTTATATGCATATATAAGTATTTCCAAGCATTTTACTATTTTTCCATAATTTTTAAGGTTTTTAAACTGATTTATTTCCCTTTTCATCCATAAAAACCCAATAATTATTTCCAAAATTATTAATTTTAGTAAATAATTTATTAGAATTTTATAATTATGCCAAAATATAGCTAATATAATTTTTATATATTTTTATAAATTTATTTAGTATCTTTAAAGCTAAATTGTATATAACTGCAATATTAGCCTATTTTAAGATTTAATTGTGTTTATAATTATAAAATTGACTCTATTATTTTTAATTTGATATTTATAAATTATTAATTATTTTAGTACCTCTAATTTATTTTTAGAAATTATTTTACTATTTTTTGTAAAAGAAGTAAAGGAAAGTGGCTATGTAAATGTTAGCCTATTGGTATTTCAATTTTGGCCAGATTTGGCACCCCTAATTAGACCCAGTTTCAAACCCCATCAATCGACCCAAATCCTAAATTTACCCAACCTAAAACCCATTCAAATAACCCGCCCGGACCCATTTTTAATCCCAGCCATTGATCTCACAGATCAATGGCTCATCTCNAACCTCCCCCCCCCCATTATCTCAAACTCTCTCGAAGCTTCTCAACCCTAGCCGCCTTCCACCGCTTCCGCCCTAAAAGTCACCGGAATCTATGGCTTCCAAGGCTGTGGAAGTCCTATTCCCCTTTCCTATTGCTCTTACATGCCTGATTTTTGAAGATTCTAGGTCTGACCATGAAGAAGCTTGGTCCAGGCTTCGTTTGATTTGAGTTCTATATCTTTCTCCGGCCTTGCTCCGGCACGCCATGGCTGTTCAAGCTTGATTTTGACTTCTCCGGCTAAGATCGGTGACTTTTCCAAGTCTTTCTCACTACTTGGGTTCTTCTGAAACCATAAACCTTCGAGGTTTCTCCGATTCTTTTAGATCCGTTGTATATTTGTGTTCTCTCTAGGCTCTTAAGCACTTTTCTCAAAGTTCTTTCAAAACTACACCTCAGAGCCTTCATCTTTTTCCGATTTAGGGTTTCGTCAAGTCGTCTTTTAAAAAATGTCTGATCTTTAGCATGTTTATTGTATTTATTATGTGTATTTTATGTGTTTCTTAGGTGTATTTTTTAAGTGTTTCTTCTATGTATTTTTAAGTGTTTCTCCTGTGTATTTTTTAAGTGTTTCTTCTACTGTATCTCTTATGCTTTTCCTTCACTGAATTTCTTATTGTATTTCTTCTACTGTGTTTCTTCTATGTGCTCTTTATATTATGCTACTGTATTTCTTGTGTCATTACTTCCACTGTATTTTTTATGAAATGTCACCTATTGTATTTTATGTTGTTTCTCCTGCTTTGATTCTTATACTGAAAAATGCATGTTAACGGTTTTGATTTTTTCTGAGATTTCGGAAGTTATTTCGTCAGTATTTTTTGATTACTTGCCCTTTCCTCTCCACGCTCGATTAATGGAAAAACCCTAAAATTTGGGGTTTCATTCAAGTATTGAGACTATTGGCTACGTGGTTTGCTTGTGCTTTATTTCTGAACTTGCTTGATTTTCTGGACTTACTCAAGTTCCTAGAGTTGTTTCATCTACCGCTTCATTAAAGTCTGAAAACCAATCCTTCAATTTGTTTCTTCATGTTATTCTGATTTTTGCTAAACTCTACTCGACCCTTTTTCGCATGATATTTGATACTCCCTTCTATATTTCTGAATTACCGTACTCATATGTTCTACTGCTTACTTATTTTTGCAAATGGAATAACCGTGTCACTTTGTCCTAAATTCAGCCTCGCATGCATGTTACTTGTGTACTCTTTATATGTGTTGAACTGCCCTCCTAAGTGGCTTTCAATTGTGATTGATTTCAGACTTTCTTTGTATAAGTTTGATTGATTTATTTCCATGTTTGGTGACTTCCCTGTTACTAGATTGGAATCAAAGATTTTCCTTAGTTTTCTGACTGGGTTCATTCATGGACCAATAAATATCTGGTTTTTGATTTACTGGCTACTAATTGATTTTCTTACCTTATTTGTTCAATCGTGTTTTTCAAAATTCTGTCCTTAAGTAACTTTTTATATATTTACCCCTAATTATAAAAGAAGCTTGTTTGATTTCTTTCCTTAAATAACTTTTACCATTTGAATCTGAATTCCTTAATTAAAGGAAGTCTTGAGTGATTGATTCTTAATGGATAATCAGTTTCTCAACAGTTTTCATACCTTATTTCTACCTGATTTTCACATTATAAAGGCACAACTCTTTCACAAACTCACACATTCACAATCCTTCTGAACTCATACTCACACAAAATAGTATTCTCTCTTCTTGTCTGCAGTGTGGCCTATTTACAAGACCTACTGCTTTTCTCTATTTATTTCTTTGAAACTGATATGTCCTGATTTAAGCTTCAGCATCACAACAATGTATTTATTTACAGCTTATGTATCCATGTCTACTTACTGTTCCTGTAGAGTTCAATATTTAAATTAGCATGTTGATTTCTTTCTACCTGTTTCTGTTACGAATCCCTATTCCCTAACCCCCCCCCCCCCATCTGTTTGAGCTATGGTTTAAAATATGGCAATATGCAAGTTATTTTTCATGAACTAAACTTGATCCTTTGGGGCTTCAGCCTCTAAACAGTGTGTTCTAACAGGCTTATGTGTATGCTAGTACTCCCTATTGCTGGTTATGCCCACAGCCTGCTCTTGCCTCTTTCAATTTTCCTATTTCCCCTGTACCCCTATGTGTATTTATTTGTATCTATTCCCATTTTTGTTTCCTCATTTCAGAACTCTGTTTCTGCACTTGCACTCTCTCTTAGTCTCTAAGTTCTGCCCCCCCTCTTGTGAGCCTTGCCTTGGGACCTTGAGCTCCCTCTGAACTTGGACACTTGAGGGCTGACCTTTTCCACACTGCACTTGTCCTAATCTGCTAATGCATTTGGGTGTGAGCATTGTACGAAGTCCTTTTCGAGGCTCTTAGGGAACTTTGACACATCCAAATGGGAGAAAGGCTTTGAAACATGATCTCTTGAAGTTGGTTTACTTCATATTTCAGACAGGAAGTCTGAATCAGGCTCTCCCTGGTTGTACTTTTAATTTCTGATGTATTTTTTCACTTTATTCTGGGCTGTAATAATTTGTAATGAACTCTTGGGGATGGCTTGTTAAAACGGGAGCGATAACTATGTATGCAAAGGGTAGATATCCTGCTTATATGTTTTATTTTTGAATTTCTACACTCTCACATAGATATCCTACCTATAGGTTTTATTTCTGAATTTCTGCACTCTCATATAGATATCCTGCTTATAGGTTTTATTTTTGAATTTCTGCACTCTGACATAGTTGTTACACCCTGCAATATTACGTTCCACAGTATTATATTACGACAATGTTATGCTCTGCAGTAAAATGTTACGATGGTATTACCCTCTACAGTAATGTATTACGATGATGTTACGTCCTGCAGTGTTAAGTTACGACAGTGTTCTACCTAGTATTATTATATTACGGAGATGTTATGCTTTGCGGTAATAAGTTACGACAGTGTTACACCCTGCAGTATTTTACGTTGAATTTATCGTAAGGTAATTGATATTAGTTCATAGAAAAGATTATTTAGGGATTATAAGGATTATGCTATTTCACAAGTGATTAGTAAATTCATGAAGGTGAAAGAGGGAGCAAGTCTAAGAAAATGAATTTTTGACAAAGTTTGGCATTTTGGGATAAAATACGGCCCGAGCTAAAATACCCGATATTTATGGACTAGTTCCATACAAGGTACTACATGGCCATGATAGTAAGGTGTATAAGGTATATGGATAGTGAGTAATATTTTAAGTAATTTGTGGTAATTTTTAAATTATACAGATAATTGAGTAATTACCGGATAACGGGACAATATCCGATTAACTAATAAGTGGATAAGAATATTTTGGGGATACCACATGGCATTAAGCCAAGCAAGTGGCATAAAGGTTCATGATGAGTCAAGAGACTCAAGTTTCCACGTAAAGGAATTTTGGATAACCCTTGGTTGGTGTCTTATTTTGAAGTGTAATTTATGGTCAGCAAAAGAAAGAGTTAAAGCTACTCTAAATATAATGACCATTGTCATGTAAGGATGGATTTTTCCAAGAAATTAACAATATGGCTTAGAAAGGAAAGGTTTGAAAAGAAAGGCATACAATCTCATTTGCTGGTATGTTTTCGTGTTTAATAACTTTGATGTTTTATAACACTAACGGAGGAATTCTCAAAAACGCATACAATCTCAACAGCGTTGTGACTCTAACGGAGGAATTCTCATAAAAAGAATTCATATGATATGAGTTTCATAGCGCTACAGCAGTGTAAGACGTAATTTAGAGAGAGCATGGTACAATCTTTCTCAAGAATATCGTACGGAGTTTTTCCTATTCCAGGTATGTTAAGGCTATCCCTTCTTTCTTTTGGCATGATCCATGCGATACAAACGAAACGTGTAAATGAACAAATTCCATATATGACTCTATTCATAAAAGTATTAGAAGTGTCTATGTTCTTGAATTTCCATATGTATTAGTATTCCATCGTCTGTTCATGGGTCTCAGAAAATACGTAAAATGATGTTATGATATTAATCAAAGGTATAATGGTCTTATGACGTATCAAGAGATTTTGTTATTATATTTCATATGCATTTCATGCATTTATACATGTACATTAACTCATGACTCAGACAGCGTTATATACGCATATATATGTATGTATATATATGTATATGGGATATGAGAAAGAGTTACGGCGTTATATACGCACCACCACCTTATCAGCCGGTATATGATGATGATGTTGCCCACAATGGCTGAAATATGATTTAAACGGCGTTATATGCGCATATACGGGTATGTATTCAAATGGCGTTATATATGCATATATATGTATGTATTCAAACGGCATTATATACGCGTATATATGTATGTATATATATGTATATGGGATATGAGAAAGGTTATGGCGTTATATACGCACCACTACCTGATCAGCTGGTATACGATGATGATTTTGCCCACAGTGGCCTATATGATATGATGGGATGCCCTCAGAGGCTAATGATATGATGAAGCATGTACCTATGCACGACATGACATTCATACGCATATGCATGACGCTAAAGGTAATTTATGATTTACAAAGTTATTCAGAGTTACAGGTTGAGTCATGTACTCTATATGTCTTCCATGTCTCTTATGTATTTATTTATGTACCTTACATACTCAGTATATCATTCGTACTGACGTCCTTCTTGCCTGGGGACGCTGCGTTTCATGCCCGCAGGTCCAGATAGACAGGTCGAGAACCCTCTAAGTAGGCTATCAGCTCAGCGGAAGATGTTGGTGCGCTCCATATGCTTCGGAGTTGCATATTTGGTTTGTATGATTTATAAGTCTATTGTTTGGTATGGCGAGACTTTGTCCCGACCTTTGTGACATTTATGAACTCTTAGAGGCTTGTAGACATATGTCTTGTATGTGAAAGATTGTATGGCCTTGTCGGCCGATGTCTTGAGTTTATAAATAATTGTGATGGCCTATTAGGGCCGTATGTCATGTGTATATGATAATATAATAAGAAAGATACGTTACGTTGGTACTCGGTTGAGTAAGGTATCGGGTGCCCGTCGCGACCCATCAGTTTGGGTCGTGAAAAAAGTGGTATCAGAGCAGTTCTGTCCTTAGGAGTTTACAAGCCGTGTCTAGTAGAGTCTTGTTTATGGGTGTGTCGTGCACCACACTTATAAGCAGGAGGCTACAGGGCATTTTAAAATTGTCGCCCTTTCTTCTTACTCTAGATCGTGTGGTAGATCTTAGTCATAGGAATTCAAATTCCTAAATCTTATTCGTAATAAGACGGTACCCATATCCGAAAAGAAGGTTGGAAAGAGAGATAGTTCTGAAAAAGCTGAGTCAGAGGAATTGAATTTTTGTATGATACCTACGATAAGTAAATATGAGGTCTTTAGCAGATCATGGGTGTACTGAAAGGTGTAAGCTTCTTGATAAGAAGCCTTAAGGCAAGAATGCCTATCCATCTTTATGGTAAAGGACAATGAGAGATTAAGAAGATAGGTACAAGTTTCAGCAAGTAAAAAGAGCAAGGCAAAAAAAGGGTACGAGGTACCCAGTTAATGAAGGTTAACAGTGTTTATAATTGAGGCAGAGGCACATAAGCTTTTTGAATTATATTCAAATGTAAGAGGTATAAACAATTGGCCACACCCATTCCAGATATGCCCTTTAGGGGTTAATAGAAATAGTATAAGAAGATATGATGGATGAATTATTTGTGTCAGTTGACATTTTTGAAGGATATGGCAAATGTGCTGATAGATGTCCTTGTGAGATACCCAGATGGTACACTTTAAAATAGTGTAGTCAGATATGAGCACTAAAAAGACATGCACTATAAGCGTTAAAGGGATAAATATTACCCTAGTGTGGCTCGCGTCCCTAGTAAAGCGAAGACGTTAAGCAATTTGAAGAGCCACTGGATGGAGCAAAGGAAAGCTAAAAGCGAAAGAATGTCGTATTGAAGTTTTCATAAGAAAAAGGATATGCAGAAATATTAGCAGAGTAATGGGAAGAGAGATAAGGAAACAATATAAATAAGGTGTGATACATGGATGAAAATGGTAGAGTGTTACAAACCTATCAAATGAAGAAAGAGACGAAAGGTGATGGACCTTAAGACAACAAAAGAGTATAGGCTATAAGGTTATATCCTCATTTCGAGAAATAAATTTGTGACTCCAACGCGACTACCAGAGGGGAGAGATAATCCCCAGAGTAACAGAAATCAGTATGGACTGGTAAACAAGATAAACTAAATATGAATTAGGGACTGAATGATTGGAAAGTACTCGACGTCATGGGAATTTTATATTTCATTCCGGCGATAATAGAGTGGACCACAAAAGAAAATTCATGATGAATTCAAAGGATAGTCATTTAGGGAGATGCTTCCTTAGAGCAAGCAATGTGAGCAAAGTTAAGCTTAAGGGACTATATGTACCAGTTACATTAAGTTTCACCCTCGCGAGTAAAGGAATTTGTCATCCTTGGTACAGAAGGATTGCCGCCATGCAAGTAAGGATCATTGATGTTGAGAAATGACGCCAAAGATGAATAGGTAAAACATCTATAGGTAGATTCTCATGGCTTCAGCTCTTAGTACACCCCTAAATGGGGGAATATGGAGTATTGTGGCATTAAGTCAGAATTAAGTTGTTCTAGTGACCATAGAATAGTAAATGAAGAATGTGATAAATGAAAGAGGAATGATATGGCACTTATCCAAATCTTACAAATACACTACGATTCAAGAATATTGTGCAAGCACACAGTCAAGGAAAGGGAGTAGAGGTTCCTCCCCGAGCTATTATTAATAAATAAGGGGCCGGTGCAAGACGTAAGTTAAGAAAAAGGAAATAACCCAAGAAATATTGATATGAGAATGGGCCAACGAGTAGTTAGTAATTGGTCAAAAAGATCCCAGTTATGGCTAAACAGGAGGTTACAAACGAGTCACTAGATCGTGTAAGATAAATATAGTAGAACCCAACATGGATAATTCAGCCTCAAAGAATATCATTATAATACTCGACATATATTCAACAAGAGTCGGGTTAAAGGTACCGTATGAGTGTTACGGGGATAAAAGAAAGTGCCACTGGGAAGATAGTAAAAATATCAGTTCAGAAGCAACCGTACAAGCACAAGGGCACTAAGGTAAGCAACTACGGATAATTATAGGTAAGGAAGGACATCAAAAGGTCCATAATAAGCTCACAGCTTTACGAGGGTCAAGGGTTCTCCCCAAATACTACAACGAAAGGCTAGCTGAGGAAATAAGGAAGAAGGCTTCAACCTAAGCCCAACGATCTAAAGAGAAAATGGTCGTGTAACAACAGTCTCGCAAAAACATTGTAAGCACTCCAGAGGAAAGTGGCACCTACTGTGGCTAATGAACGGGAAGTAAAGTTAAAATTGGACACTAAGATAGCTAAGTATGGACGCAACAAGGGGCAGAAAGACCAGGCAAAGTAATAGCTTACATTGAAAGAAATCTAAGATGGAATGAAAGAAATTATTCGATCAAAGATCCAGAGTTGGTTGTGTTAAGAACTCACTTAAGGGTTTGGAGTTTTACACATGCAGCATATATAGCCGTAGAAGATTCTGGTATAAGTTAAAAGAAAGAATTGAGCCCAGGTCATAAACGAAGGATTAAATTACTAAAGGGTCGTATTATGCATGTTTCTCAAGCCCATGAAAGACTAGACAATATAACTAATACCATGACCACAAATCGAAAGATAACTTAAGGCTACATAAAGGTTGATCAGAGAGAAGAGGAAACTAAAGAGTGACATCAACTAAGTAATGAGTCTGATTATTGGACCCAAAAGTTATAGGAATCATGATTGAGAACATAGCATAATCACTATTTATATCAGATGTTCAAGAGAAATAACACAACAACCATAATCAATAATGGCTCTACTAGGAAGACAGTTAGAAGAAGTATCAGCCTCATAAGAAGTCAGTATGAAGCTCCCACCAGATTGTGTATGTACCAGAGGAGCGAGTATTATAATAGAGCTTCAAATTATGGACGTGAATTACACCTAGGTGGAAGGGAGGTTATGAAGGAGATAAAAGATACGATACGAGATTTTAAGTAAGTAAAGTAAAAGTGAACAGAGTACGAGATACTCAAAGGCAGAATATGCGAATACTCCATACTTCGGATAGAAGGCTAGAAGTGCTAGGATTTAATATCCAGGAATGATAGCGGCATGGTCAGTGGCATAGCTCATAGCTTATGATTTCTATGTATCGAGGAGGCTAATTAAGACAACAAAGAAGAGTTAGAGAGGATGTGATATCTCGCTTGATGTCCCAGAATGACATAAGGAAATCTATGATACAAGCAAGTTGAAGGAAGATTACGAGTAATATAAATAGATATGTATACGTCACAAGCTAAAGTATGGTAAGGCGACAAGGTTTTAGGAAGACATGAATACGGATAAGAAAGGGCAGTGAGAAAGTGACGAGAATCGATTAGTCCTCAGGATTAAATCCATGAAAACAAGAAGAGCTAATGACCTTTCTATATTAGAGTAAGCTCAATATAGCCTGAATAGACTCAAAGGAGTTACTCTTCATAAGTAGCACTTATAAGATATGGAATGTTGCCCTAATAGTAGAATAAGGGTGTAATCGTGATAGATAAAGGATGACGTAAGCCCTAGAAGAAAAGTATTACATAAGATGTTTCAAGTTATCAGTGGTATATTTTAGATCAATATTGAGGTGAATCAACGATGGATGGACAAAAGTCACAAAGTATGAGATGAGATTAGGCCGTCATTCTAAAAATGAGCAGTAACAAGGAAGCATTAAAGGACTTAAATTTATACATATGGAATAAGCAATGAGAGTAAGTTGGGATTTGGTAGCATACCTTAGAAACGATAAATTAAAGTAAGAGTGATGGTAGTAAATACATACGGATGGCTAAACGGACCAATGCGATAAGATATAGCAATATTCGTGAATTCAACAAAGTACCAAGCGAAGAACTTCAGTATGCTCATAGATTCCCAAAGGGATATCTTATCAAGCTCTACATATGAAGCCTAGAGATTTGTCACACTTACAAGGTCAAAATAGTACAGGTTGCATGATGAAAGGTAGCAACAATTACGAGATTTGAAGGATTCCGACTATAAGTTGTGGTTTGAGAAGGAGGCCTAAGGGGGGGATGACCTGGACTTTGGACTTATTCAAAGAACAGTCGCCTAAATGGCAAGGAAATTTCTAAAGTATTCGGAAGATATAAGTTAAGAAAATGATAAGAGCATTGGTCAACATTAGAGGACGAATGTTCCAAAGAGGGGAATGGTGTTACACCCCGTAATATTACGTTCCGCAGTATTATATTACGACAATGTTATGCTCTGCAGTAAAATGTTACGATGGTATTACCCTCTACAGTAATGTATTACGATAATGTTACATCCTGCCATGTTAAGTTACGACAGTGTTCTACCCAATAGTATTACATTACGGAGATGTTACACTTCACGGTTATAAGTTACGACAGTGTTGCACCCTGCAGTATTTTACGTTGAATTTGTCATAAGGTAATTAATATTAGTTCAAGGAAAAGATTATTTAGGGATTATAAGGATTATGCTATTTCACAAGTGATTAGTAAATTCATGAAGGTGAAGGGGGAGCAAATCTAAGAAAATAAATTTTTGACAAAGTTTGGCATTTTGGGATAAAATACGGCCCGAGCTAAAATACCCGATATTTATGGATTAGTTCCATACAAGGTACTACATGGCCATGATAGTAAGGTGTATAAGGTATATGGATAGTGAGTAATATTTTAAGTAATTTGTGGTAATTTTTAAATTATAGGGGTAATTAATTAATTACCGAATAATGGGACAGTACCCGATTAACTAATAAGTGGATAAGAATATTTTGGGGCTACCACATGGCATTAAGCCAAGCAAGTGGCATAAAGGTGCATGATGAGTCAAGAGACTCAAGTTTCCACGTAAAGGAATTTTGGATAACCCTTGGTTGGTGTCTTATTTTGAAGTCTAATTTATGGTCAGCAAAAGAATTAAAGCTACTCTAAATATAATGACCATTGTCATGTAAGGATGGATTTTTCCAAGAAATTAACAATATGGCTTAGAAAGGAAAGGTTTGAAAAGAAAGGCATACAATCTCATTTGCTGGTATGTTTTCTTGTTTAATAACTTTGATGTTTTATAACACTAGCGGAGGAATTCTCAAAAACGCATACAATCTCAGCAGCGTTGTGACTCTAACGGAGGAATTCTCATAAAAAGAATTCATATGATATAAATTTCATAGTGCTGTAGCAGTGTAAGACGTAATTTAGAGAGAGCATGATACAATCTTTCTCGAGAATATCGTACGGAGTTTTTCCCTACTCCGGGTATGTTAAGGCTATCCCTTCTTTCTTTTGGCATGATCCATACGATACGAACGAAACGTGTAAATGCACAAATTCCATATATGACTCTATTCATAGAAGTATTAGAAGTGCCTATGTTCTTGAATTTTCATATGTATTATTGTTCCATCATCTGTTCATGGGTCTCAGAAAATATGTAAAATGATGTTATGATATTAATCTAAGGTGTAATGGTCTTATGACGTATCGAGAGATTTTGTTATTATATTTCATATGCATTTCATGCATTTATACATGTACATTGACCAATGACTCAGACGGCGTTATATACGCATATATATGTATGTATATATATGTATATGGGATATGGAAAAAGAATACGGCGTTATATACGCACCAGCACCTGATCAGCTGGTATATGATGATGATGTTGCCCACAGTGGCTGAAATATGATTCAAACGGCGTTATATACGCATATACGGGTATGTATTGAAATGGCGTTATATACGCATATATATGTATGTATTCAAACGGCGTTATATATGCATATATATGTATGTATATATATATGTATATGGGATATGGAAAAGGTTATGGCGTTATATACGCACCACCACCTGATCTAGTATACGATGATGATTTTGCCCACAGTGGCCTATATGATATGATGGGATGCCCTTAGAGGCTGATGATATTATGAAAGATGTACATATACACGACATGACATTCATACGCATATGCATGACGCTAAAGGTAATTTATGATTTACAAAGTTATTCAGACTTACAGGTTGAGTCATGTACTCTATATGTTTTCCATATCTCTTATGTATTTATTTATGTGCCTTACATACTCAGTACATCATTTGTACGGACGTCCCTTTTGCCCGGGGATGCTGCATTTTATGCCCGCAGGTCTAGATAGACAGGTCGAGAGCCCTCCAAGTAGGCTATCGGCTCAGCGGAAGATGTTGGTGCGCTCCATTTGCTTCAGAGTTCCATATTTGGTTAGTATGATTTAGACGTCTATTGTTCGGTATGGCGGCGACTCTGTCCTAACCTTTGTGACATTTATGTACTCTTAGAGGCTTGTAGACATATGTCTTGTACGTGAAAGATTGTATGGCCTTGTCGGACGATGTCTTGAGTTTATAAATGGCCTATTAGGGCCGTATTTCATGTGTATATGATAATGTAATAAGAAAGATATGTTACGTTGGTACTCGATTGAGTAAGGTACCGGGTGCCCGTCGCGGCCCATCGGTTTGGGTCGTGACAATAGCTATCCTTCCTATAGGTGTTATTTCTGAATTTCTGCACTCTCACATAGATATCCTGCTTATAGGTATTTCTCAATTTTTGCACTCTCGCATAGATATCCTGCCTATAGGTGTTAATTCTGAATTTCTGCACTCTCACATAGATATCCTGCTTATAAGTATTTCTGAATTTTCGCACTCTCACATAGATATCCTGCCTATAGGTGTTATTTCTGAATTTCTGCACTCTCACATAGATATCCTGCTTATAGGTATTTCTGAAATTTTGCATTCTCACATAGGTATCCTGCCTATAGATATTTCTGCATTTCTCACATAGATACCATACCTATAGACATTCCTGAATTCTGCATTTCTCACATAGATACCATGTCTGTAGGAATTTTGTATCCTCTCATATAGATACCATGTCTATAATTACCTGAAAATCTGAATTCTGCATATGCATATAGAGAATATGCCTATAGGTATTTCTGAATCTTGTATATCCATTCTTCATTAGGCAATCATATTTTTAGGTCTTAATCAGTCAACTGCAATTAGATATCATGTTCATAGGATTTCAATAAGACTCAGCATCTAGATATCATGACCATAAGGTTTCTATATTTCACCATGTCTATAAAAGGGTTTAAAATCTATAACGCATAGAAATCATGTCTATAGGAGCTATTAATCAAGTCTGAGTCACTTCACTCGCTTATAAGTCTAAAACCAATAATAACGACGTGCTATCATCTGCAGAACTTATAACCTTTTTGCTAAAACTTGCCTTTCTTTAATAATCTGGCAGCCTTTCTTAACCAATATACATTCAGTTTATGGTTTTCTAAAATCAGTAGATATCATGCATATAGGATCCTTGTCCAACACTTAGGCAAGCCTTAGGTTAAAAAATTATTAGTTTTTATTAGCTACAACCAGCAGGCGGGCCTGAGTGGGGATCCTTATCTGAATTATGTAATAAATCATTCTGCCTCAACTTTTAAGTTTTAATCAGACCCTAAATAGTATGTGTAAGTCATGCTAATTACTTGCTTGCTCTGTTTAAAGGAGGTGTATCTAAGCCTTTTTACTTGTTATGAGCTTTCCACCAATTTCCTATACATGTTTTGTATGTCGCCTTAGAATTTTACCTTTGAAACTATAAATAAGCCTAACATCCCTTTCCCTAAGTATTAGTAGTCCTAAACGCCTCCGAAACTGATAGGATTGGGACGGGTAATAGCATGCAATAAGCAAACGAGACCATTCCGCGCTTTAATATCTTAACGGGGTGGGAAAGGTTAGATATGGATATGATAACCACGCGATAACATCACGTGTAGCCCCTCATTGAGGAGTGATTACCAGATGTTGTGTGGGGTGATCCATATTATTTATAAACCTAGGACCCCCTTCCCTTTGTTTCTCGTTTCTTTGTTTCTTCTCAAAATTTCAAACTATTTCTTTGAGAAAAATCAGCTCTCTTTTGGTTCTTTCTAACTTTGCTTATTTGTAACCATTATATGAAAATCTCCTCTTACTTGAAGTTTTTTTTTTTTTTGTATTTGCCTATGTGTTATTTGAACTTAAGTCACAATAATAGTTTGGCCGGAAACCACACTAGTGGATCCTGAGGGGTGCCTAACACCTTCCCCTTGGGATAATTTCAAGCCCTTACTCAATCTTTGGTTACTCAAATAAAACCCTTCTTAGTGTCCTAATGCACTTTAATCATTAGGTGGTGACTATTTAATTCAAACCCAATTCCTGAAAGGGGACGAGTTATCTTCCCAAATGTCATAAACCAGATTTCGCGATAAAAAGGGGGCGCGACACCTTGGTTGCTACAGTTCGAGAGTGGGTCTGTCAGTTTATTGAGGGGACCCATCCCAGCATCAGGATTAGCATGGCCCGAGAGTTGGAGATGGATATTTCCTACCAACAGGCTGTGGGTATTGCTAGGAGAGTATAGGGCATTTCGCTTGGGAGAGAGAGGAGATGGAGGCCAAGAGGGGTCGAGTGTCTAGCACTTATAGTGGTACTCGTGCCCCCACTACAATTTATTATGGTAGGGGCTATGTGAGTTGTCCTACTCATTCAGAAATTCCAGCCGCTAGTGGTATTTCGGCTACTCTTAGGCCCCAGAGCTTTATTATACACTGCTAGTGTCTAGTGTACCTCCTGCACGGGGTGCTTCCATTAGTCAATCCATCAGACCTGGCCCGAGCCAACCACAACATCCACGCCCTTCGAGAGCTTGTTTTGAGTGTGGAGGCACTCGCCATATGGATAGGGATTGCCCCAGACTCAAGAGGGGTGCACCTTCACAGACTTCTCAAGCACTGCGTGATCCACCAGGTCCTCAGGCTATGATAATAGCACCAGCTGCCACCCCACCTGCTCGGCCAGCTCAAGGTGGAGGTCGGGGAGGTAGAGGTTACCTAAAAGGGGGAGGCCAGGCCAGATATTATATTTTTCCTGCTCGTACAGAGGTTGTTTTATCTGACTATGTCATTACAGGTATTGTTCTGGTTTGTCATAGAGATGTGTCAGTCTTATTTGATCTAGGCTCCAATTATTCCAATGTGTCCTCTTATTTTGCCTCGTATTTGGGCATATCTTGTGATTCTTTGAGTTCTCCTATTTATGTGTCTACACCTATGGGAAATTCTATTATTGTGGACCGTGTATATCGGTCGTGTTTGGTTGTTTTTAGTGGTTTTGAGATCATGGCCAATTTATTATTGGCCAGTATGGTATACTTTGATATTATTTTGGGCATGCACTGGTTGTTTCCCCATTATGCTATTCTTGATTGTCACATCAAGACCGTGGCGCTGGCTATGCCAGACTTACCGCGGTTAGAGTGGAGAGGTACCTTAAATTATACTCCCAACAGAGTTATTTCATTTCTTAAAGCTCAACGAATGTTTCAGAAGGGGTGTGACGCTTATCTAGCTTGTGTGAGATATGTCAGTATTGATACCCTTACAGTTGAGTTAGTCCCAGTAGTGAGGGATTTCCTAGATATATTTCCACCTAATCTTCCAGGCATGCTGCCCGACAGATATACAACTTTGGTATTGATTTGTTGCCGGGCACTCAGCCCATATCTATTCCTCCACATTATATGGCTTCTCCTGAGTTGAATGAGTTAAAGGAACAGTTAGAGGAATTGCTTGATAAGGGCTTCTTTCGACCTAGCGTGTCACCTTGGGGTGCCCCAGTCCTTTTTGTGAAGAAGAAGGATGGTTCTATGCAAATGTGCATTGATTATCGCCAGTTGAACAAAGTTACAATGAAGAACAAGTATCCATTGCCTCGTATTGATGACCTATTTGATCAGTTACGAGTGTTCTTTAAGATTGAATTGCATTCAGGCTATCATCAATTAAAGATTCGGGAGCTAGATATCTCGAAGACTGCTTTCAAGACTCAGTATGGTCACTATGAGTTCCTTGTGATGTCATTTGGGCTGACCAACGCCCTAACAATATTTATGCATTTGATGCACAATGTATTTCGGCCCTATCTTGACTCATTCTTCATTGTTTTATTGATGACATTCTAGTGTACTCCCGGAGTCGAGAGGATCATGAGCAACACTTGAGGATTGTGCTTCAGACCTTGAGAAAAGAAGTTATATGCAAAATTCTCAAAATGCGAGTTATGGCTAGATTCTGTGGCATTTTGAGTCACTTAGTGTCGAGTGAGGGAATCAAGGTGGATCCGAAGAAGGTTAAGCAATGCAAAGTTGGCCCAGACCGTCCTCAGCTACGGAGATCCGAAGTTTCCTTGGTTTGGCGGGGTATTAACGTCGATTTGTAAAGGGTTTCTCATCTATTGTAGCACATATGACCAGGTTGACCCAGAAGGGTGCTCTGTTCAGGTGGACAGAGGAGTGTGAGGAGAGCTTTCAAAAGCTCAAGACAGCTTTGACTACTGTCACACCTCCTTTTTACTACCCCCGGAAGGGGTTATAGGGGAGTTTTTCCAGTTTAAGTGACAATCGAAATGGGATTACTATTTAAGATCAGAGTCGCCACTTAGGATAGTTTATGGTGTCCCAAGTCACCGTTTTTGAATCCTGAATCGAGGAGATTTGACTCTGTTTAATGTCTACGAAACACAAAAATTCGGGTAAGGAATTCTGTTAACTCGGGAGAAGGTGTTAGGCATTTTCGTGTTCCGTGATTTTAGCACGGTCGCTTTGATCATACTTGGCTCAATTAAATTATCTAATTATTATTTTAGAACCTATGTGCATTTGGCCTTTTTAATTAGGAAATTAGCTTAAAACAGGTTGCGCGTACGGGTAACCATTTGTTTGGCGCGTCAAAATTATATCACGTGAACGTGTCCAAAATTAATAACGCTTTATTATTATTAAGAAAATTTGGCAAAAGTTGCGCGAACGCATACTTTGATTTTGTTTTTAGAACCGTAATTATATCAGGTGAACGTGTACACAACCACGATGGTGGATTAAACGTGCCTAAAGCAAACTACGAATATCATTTTAATGTATAAGTTATTAACACGAGGGCCATCGGGACTCAATTATGGATGGCGCACCTCGACCTAAAGAACTATATTTAATTAAAGAGGACTATAATAATAATAATTTTATTATTATTGATGAAGTTGGTCGAAGTTGCGCAAATACATACTCCGAATTGATTTTTAGAATTGTAATTATGTCACGCGAACGTGTACACAATCACAATAGTATTTTAAACGCACCTAAAGGCCTTTCTACGAATACTCATTTTAAATATCTAGTTATGATATTTGTGAGGGCCATAGGAGATTTAATTAAGATGGCATACCTCACTCCATTTAAAAGAGTTATATCTAACCAAAGTAATATAAGGACGTTCTTGTACAACTCTTAGTTGAAAGGAAAAAGAATTGGTGTACATGCTGGGCCTTTTAATTATCTCGAGGAAAATGGACTAGCAACAGGCACAATTTATATTTGATTAGGAAAGCAAAGTGTTGGGACTGCCTGGGCTCGAAGCTGAGCCCAAAAGTCATGGATCTCTGAAGGCCTCATCAGGCCTAACATGGTCAGGGCCATTTTGTTTGGGTTGATGCCCAGCCCAACATTCCCATAAAATACACATTGAAATTAATCAAAGCAAGACCCTATCAAACGAAACAAATCAAGGTTGAACCCTATTGGGCTCGAAATTGAGCCCAAAGCAAAGTAAACCGAATCTGGTCACTCTGGGCATCGTGACAGACGGGCCAGCGTATGGGGCTAGAATTAAGCCCCAGTAGCGACATGAAGGCCTATAACAAACCAAGGCCATAGCTGAACCCACATTTCCTCCATGTTCACAAATAAGCAAAACACTTATACAAAATTCTAAGAAACTTAAATATGTAGGAAGAGTTAGGTTACATGCTTCAATCTAATGACATGCTTTCACTAATGAATATGAGCTGAGACTGCTCTAGACTATTCATGAAATCATAAGGAACAACCTAATAACTTTGAACCTTCATCCAAAATCTGACTAAACGACCTAGAATGTCCATATTTCAAAGTGTATGCACAAACATACTGCTAAAAGGAAACTGCAAATAACACGGCATAGTAAAGGTTAAATTATAGCTCGAATACTCATACTCATTGCAAATAACACACATAAGATAATGTTAACTTAATACTCTATCTATTATTAAAATGAAACAAGTAGAATAGGTTGTACATCTTTATTTGCCTTTCAGCAGTTCATGAGTGTACCCGAATTCAACAAAAAAATAAAAAAGAGTGAAGGTTCAGCACAGCAGAGCTAATGAAGCCAACATCCAATATGAACCAAGAGAAACAAGAACAGGAGATCAACAGCAAGAACCCATATTCCAAACTTAAACGATGCTTAAACCCTTGAGAATCCGAGAATTACAAAAAAAGAAACTTATGCTAGCTTTTCTTGTGAAATATCAGAAGAAGACTCAAAACAATGCAGAAACGTTTTGGTGTATTTTTCAGGGTCTGAATCTCTCTTTTTGGGAGCGAGGGAAGGGTTCTATATATAGCCCTAAAAAGTGCCATGTGCTGAAAAAGGATAAGGGAATTATTTCCTTCAACAACAAGGCCTCTTTTAACAAACTTGGACAGCTGGCTTTACCTCATTGGTTTCAACATTTTGTGCTAACCAAATGATGCCAACTGCCCCCATTCTAGAACATTCCATCATGAATTTTATCTGATTTCAGAATGATTTAACCCTTTACGGCCCCCTTAAGTTTCTTTACTTACAAATAACCCCCTGCAAACCCTTAAGAATTGAAAAATATGACAAACGGAATCGATCAACACAAATAACAGCAAACGGATAAAAAACAAAGATTGAACAAATCTAAAAAAGAAAAATAATAGACTAAACTAGGCTAACTCATGGAGGCAAGCTGTGTTTAAATTAAACTAGTCAAACAATAACAAAACAATTTAACAAATTAGGAGAATCCAAGATGCCTAAAACCAACATTAATGAGTTATACTATTTATCATACCTATTTCAAAGTTAGATTAACCAATGGGTCAAAACGAAATAAACAAGGATTAACTAAACTAAAACGAAACTCAACATGCACTAAAGAACTAAGCTGGTTAACTTTATCCAGTTGAGGCATTCTTGATTGATTAAGGAATTAAACCAAATAAAAACCCTAATGACCCAAAGATTACGGCCTCCTAAACCAATTAATTTGGTCACAGAAATGACAAACTAGAAAACGGGATACAAAAAAAGAAAAAGATAAACAAGAGAATGATAACATAGAGAAGAAAAGAGAAAAGAAGAAGACGGGAGGAATGTACCTATACTGGAATGGGTAAAAAATGGCTCAGGAGGAACAGGTCATCTCCGATTTAAGTCGAAATAGGTGTTAGACGACTGTTCTCGTGTGACCTAGGTTTTTGCATGCCCTCATATCTGAAATTGAAGCGGCTTGAGGAGGATTCGAAGGAATTGGCTTGAGACCTTGGAAAGGGGAAAGGACGGGGATTAATTGGTGAAAACTTGGAGCGGTTTGGAGACCTAGGGTTTAGGGTATGATTTTCAAATCTAAAATTGGGTGGATTTGGTTAAATTTTTTGGGAAATTACTGAGGGGTTTGGGTTTATGAGTGTGTGAGGATTATAGGGTGCGATTTTTGGTGGATTTGGAGCGTCTCCGCCGCCGTGGGCGATTTTCGGCAGCAGAGGGTGGCGGAGCAGATGAGGGGTGAGAGGGCGGCTAGGGCTTGGAGACGTGGAGATGATTGAAGGGGTATCTAGGGTTCGACCGGGGTTCGAAGATTTTTATGCAAACGGGTGATCAGTTCCAGGCTGTTGGATCTCAAAGATCCAACGGTCGTGATAGAAGGCCAGCAAAACGGGGTCGTTTTGGGTAAAGCTGGGATTGGACCGGGTGGATTTATTGGGCTAGGGATTTGAACGGGTGAAAAGGAATTTGAGCTTAACTTGAACTGGCCTAAATGAATTAAATCAACCTCTTTTCAATTAAACCTTTATTTCTATTCTTTTGGTTTTCTTTTTTTTTCTCTTTTCTTCTTCTTTTTTCTTTTTTTTTCTTAATTAAAAACCTAAATTAAATCCTAAAATAATCTAGATTGTAAAACCAACCAATTTCCTAAAAATGATAAAAATTCCTTAATCCTAACTTTAAAAGAACTTACTATTCTAGAATTAAATCTAAACATGCAAAAATGAAATATTTTTTGTCATTTTCATTTTTAATAAAATCAATAATTAATTAATTAATCCTAAAAAATTTAAAAATAAAATTTAAATGCAATGCATGGTATTTTTGATATTTTTCATGATTTTTAATGGAAATTAAACGTGCACAAAAATGTAAACATTTAACAAAAATCCTATAAAATGGCAAATAATTAAAAAAATCTTTTTTCTTGGGTTTTATAGGAGTAATTCATATAGGGCAAAAACATGTGCTCACAGCTGCCCCTCTTTGCTCGAAAACACGAAGAGTTTTCGTGCAAAGATAAAGTGAGCAGATACGAGTGATTTTTGCCCCCTTGAATACTCCATGGGAAGCATTTTTTGAAAGATTTGACCGAACTTTGCTTCCGAGGTTGCCTATATATCCTTGTCTATAAAGGAATCAGGTTAGAGTAGTTTGGGAAGTTTTGGTAACTAGGACTACCGGGAAGCTGTGATTTCACTGTTGCTGCTACTGCTACTGCTTGTTGAACTCCTTATTACACCGAGTTAAAACAAAAGAAGCTAAACTAAACTATGATCTATGAATTACAAGAATCCTATCTACGTATCTTCAAACTTGATCTTGCAGCTTCTGCGGCTCTGTGGTGTATCTTGAGCTGTTGACCCGTACTTCCCAGGTAACTTCCTTTGTTGGTGACTTGAATTGTATTTTGAAGTGAATTTTCTTATTTTCTAGGTGGGCGCCTGATTAGCAAAACTTGAATTGTCTTCCTTTGAAACTTAAACCACTTTCTTTTGAAACTTGAACTGTCTTCCCTTATTCTCCAGGTGGGCGCCTGATTGCTGAAATTCGAACTGCTTCCCCTTGAAACTTGAGTTGTTTTCCTTTGTTCTCCAGGTGGGTGCCTGATTGCTGAACTCGACCTGCTTTCCTTTGAAACTTGTGTTGCCTTCCTTTGTTCTCCAGGTGGGCGCCTGATTGCTGAAGTTGACTTGCTTTCCTTGGACTTGAACTGTTTTCCCTTGTTCTCCAGGTAGACGCCTGATTGCTGAACCTGAACTGTCCTCTTCTCAAAACATGCTTTTTCCTTTGAACTATCTTCCCTTGTTCTCCAGGTGGGTGCCTGATTGTTGAACTTGAATTGCTTTCCTTTGTTCTCGTACTGCTTACCTTTGAAACTGCTATTCCCTAGAAACTTGTGTTGTCTTCCCTTATTCTGCAGGTGGGCGCCTGATTGCATGAACCTTGAACTGCCTTCTTCTGAAACTTGAACTGCTTTCCCTTGTTCTCCAGGTGGGCACCTAACTGTTGAAGCTTGGACTGCATTCCTTTCCCTTGAAACTCGAACTATTTTGCCTTGTTTTCCAGGTGGGCGCCTGATTGCTTGAACTTCTAACTGCTTTCCCTTGCAACTTGAGCTGCTTTCCCTTGTTCTCCAGGTGGGCGCCTGACTGCCGATACTCAAACTGCTTTCCTTTGAAACTTCTATCCCTTAAAACTTGTGTTGTCTTTTATTGTTCTTCAGGTGTGCACCTAATTTCATGAACCTTGAACTGCCTTCTTCTGAAACTTGAACTGTTTTCCTTGTTCTACAGGTGGGCGCCTAACTGCTGAAGCTTGGACTGCCTTCCTTTCCCTTGAAACTTGAACCGTTTTCCCTTGTTCTCCAGGTGGGTGCCTGATTGCCAAAACTTGAACTGTATTCCCTTGTTCTCCATGTGGGCGCCTGATTGCTTGAAATTCGAACTGCTTTCCCTTGCAACTTGAGATGCTTTTCCTTGTTCTCCAGGTGGGCGCCTGACTACCTATACTTGAACTGCTTTCCTTTGAAACTGGTATTGTCTTTCCTTGTTCTCCAGGTGGGCGCCTGATTGCTGAACCTGAACTGCTTTCTCTCGAGATTGCTTTTCATTTGAACTATCTTCCCTTGTTCTCCAGGTGGGCACCTGATTACAACAAAATAGACAAAAAAAATAAAAAAATTCTGCCCCAGTTTGATATTGGGAACATCGGTGAGTGTTTACCGGCTCTTGTTACCAAAATAACTTCTAAGCTAAATTCTATTATCCTTAACACTTCCAACCAGGTCTCATTCGAAAAGTGAAAACTTAAATGCTAAATTATATTTCCCAGAAGTAAAAACTCTCGTCAGACCTTGTCCAAGAGAATACTGAAAACTTACGGCCAAGCCTGTCCGGCACCTACTTTCTTCACAGAGGGTTTCTCCGGAACAAACGAAATTTCCTGCCCCTATTTCAATCAAAGAAAATCTTGTCAGTTTGAAAATGTGGTGGTTAGTTTGCGGCATTCTTGCTGAGGGCGGCCTTTCCACTGTCATGCTTAGTGCTGCTCAACTGCATCCGACTGGCAAGGAATTGTTTCACCTTCTGATTGAACCTTAACCGCGGAACCCTGAATGACCTGAGTGCCCTATACTCAACCTGTTGTTTTAACATTTCTGACTTTCCAATCTGATTCTCTATATTTCTCCCCACAACTCATGAAACCACTTGATCACTTGAACCTCGATTAACATCTTATTTTTCATTGTGCATCATGTTATTTCTGGCACGCTGTGCCCGCACTTCGCTTTGTGCAATTTGGAAGTTGGTAATAACCTTTGCAATCCCTTCTTGTTTGCTTAGCAAGGCTAACATTAGAAAAAGCCTTAGAGAAAGTAGACTCAAAAAGGAAATGAAATGCAATGATTTTGAGGGTTATGAATAAAAAGGAAAAATAAAAATAGAAGGATTGTTTGAGGAAGAAAAGGAAAAGGGACTTATCTGAGTGAGGTTGCTGGCATCAATGATCATGACATGCATTTTGGATTAATCAATCCAATCCATTCAGTCAATCACCTTTCAGTCCTCACACTTTATGCCTGAGGTCCCCATGATCCAATTCCTTTGCAAAGTCAACATCCTCATTCGGCTTGCGGTGCCCTGAAGGGTTTTCACCAGCAAACCTCTCTAATTTGTTCATCTCTCAACTCGATGTTGCCTTACGGTTCCTGTGAGGGTTTTCACCAATAAGACTCTCTCATTTTAATTTCTCTCAGATTTCTATCGTCATACGATGCCCGTAAGGGTTTTTACCAATAAGACTCTCTTATTTATTCATTTTTTCTTGCGTAGAATGGAGTGTTGCCCCTGATATGAATCATACCTCTAGCTTGCTTGACCTGGCATCACTCGAAGATTGATCGGAAGGGCTTTTCTTGGACAGTAATGTTGGCTTTTGGACAGGGTTAGAAAGAAAGGATATCATAAAGGCTCAAAACAACTTGAATAGGTTTAGAATTACAACTTTTGGAATCAGATCGTTTACAAAATCACAACTTCTGCCCCAATTTCTTTGCTTGGGGGCTTTTGAATTTTATTTTGATGGGACCGAACCGTGAGGCTGCATACGTATCCTTAGAAGGAACCTGATCGAACGTAGTTCATGTCATAGGAGTTGCTTTGTTTTTTGTACTTTTCTTCTTTCTTCTTCTTCTTCTTATCTTTTTCTTTCGCTTTTTTTTCTTCTTCTTCTTTTTCATTTCTCTTTATTCTCTTTATCTCTTCTCTTTTTTTCATTTTCTCTCTCTCTCTTTATCTTCTGTATCTGTGTTTTTGAACTTTGCTACTGATTCCAAAAGATGGGTATGAAAGAAAGCAAATAAGGCTCAAAGGGGTAACAATGGATAAAGTGTTTAGATAGCAGAATAAAATGCCTTCGTTATTTCAATCTTCAAAACATGCCAAGTACAAATGAACACAATTTAAACAAAAGAAATCATACATAATATCTTTTGACCGTATCAGAATTGTTAGTCATGTCTACACACTTGCCTTCTATATTTGTTAAATACAAAGCACCATTGGACAACACTCTAGTCACCACGAACGGCCCCTGCCAATTTAGGGCAAACTTGGCTTTTGCTTCCGCCTGATATGGAAGGATGCATTTCAATACCAACTTACCCACTTCAAATTTCTGGGGACGCACCTTTTTGTTGTATGCTCTTGCCATTCTCTTTTGATACAACTGTCCATGACATACTGCCGCCAATTTTTTCTCATCAATCAGACTTAATTGCTCCAACCGAGTTTTGACCAACTTATCATCATCAATCTCTTCTTCAGCAACAATTCGAAGGGATGGAATCTCAACCTCCGTGGGTATCACTGCTTTAGTACCATATACCAGCAAATAAGGAGTTGCACCTACAGAAGTGCGAACAGTAGTGCGATAACCCAGTAAAGCAAAAGGTAACTTTTCATGCCATTGCCTAGAACCTTGTACCATCTTTCGAAGTATCTTCTTTATGTTCTTGTTGGCTGCCTCAACCGCTCCATTTGCCTTGGAACTACACGGAGTGGAATTTCGATGCATAATCTTGAACTGCTAGCATACTTCCTTTATCAAATGACTGTTAAGATTTGCGTCTTTGTCCGTGATAATTACCTTTGGAGTTTTGAATCGAACAATGATGTTTGAATGAACAAAGCCAACCACTGCTTTCTTGGTCATAGATTTGAAAGTCATAGCCTCAACCCACTTAGTGAAATAATCGATAGCCACTAGAATGAACCTGTGCCCATTGGATGGTGCTGGCTCAATTGGTCCGATGACATCCATGCCCCAAGCAACAAAGAGCCAAGGCGCGGACATTGTGTGCAATTTAGATGAGGGAGAATAGATCAAATCACCATTCACCTAGCAATGATGGCACTTACGCACAAAGCTAATGCAATCTCGCTCCATGGTGAGCCAATAATAGCCTGCTCGAAGAATTTTCTTTGCCAGAACATACCCACTCATATGGGAACCACAAACTCCCGAGTGTACTTCAGTCATGATAGTCGTGGATTGCTTAGCATCTATGCATCTCAACAATCCGACATCCGGAGTTCTTTTGTACAAAACTCCTCCGCTTAAGAAAAATCCACTTGCCAAACGTCAAATTGTTCTCTTTTGAACACTTATGGCTTGTACTAGATATACCCCCATCCTGATGTATTCCCTTATATCATGGAACCACTACTTACCATCGAGTTCTTCTTCCACCATGTTACAATAAGCATGCTGATCACGGACCTGAATATGCAAAAGGTCAATTTAGGCCTTATCCGAATGGCGTAACATTGATGCCAGAGTAGCCAAGGCATCAGAAACCTCATTATGGATCCTAGGGATATGCCTGAAATTCACTGATCTAAACCGCTGACAAAGATCCTACAAACATTGGCGGTATGGTATGAGCTTCAAATCTCGAGTCTCTCGTTCTCCCTGAATCTGGTGCACTAACAGATCTGAATCTCCCAAAACCAGCACTTCCTGGACTCACATGTCCCCATCTAATCTTAAACCCAAAATGCACACTTCATACTCAGCCATGTTGTTGGTTCAATAGAAACGAAGTTGAGCTGTGACAGGGTAGTGGTGCCCTGTTTCAGAAATGAGCACAGCTCATATCCCAATACCTTTCATGTTAGCAGCCCCATCGAAGAAAAGTTTTCAATCGGGCTTCTCATCCTACTCGACCTCCTCAATATGCATTACCTCTTCATTAGGAAAATAAGTCTTCAACGGCTTACATTCTTCATCCACCGGGTTCTCGGCCAAGTGATCGGACAAATCTTGGTCTTTCATTGCCGTCCGAATCACATATACGATGTCAAATTTTGTGAGCAAAATCTTCCACTTTGCAAGTCTTCCTGTGGGCATAGGCTTCTGGAAAATATACTTTAAAGGATCCAGATGATAAATAAGGTAAGTAGTATAGGATGAAAGATAATGCTTCAACTTCTGCGCTGCCCAAGTCAGGGCGCAACATGTCCTTTCTAGGGGTATACTTAACATCATAGGAAGTGAACTTCTTGCTGAGATAATAGATGACCTACTCTTTCCTGCCAGTGATGTCATGTTGACCCAACATACAGCCAAATGAGTTATCCAGGACTGTCAAATAAAGAATCAAAGGTCTCCCTGGTTCCGGCGGTACCAAACACAAGTGGGTTTGGCAAATACTCATTGATCTTATCGAATGCTTCTTGGCACTCATCGGTCCATTTGACCGCAACATCCTTCTTTAGCAACTTGAAGATGGGCTCATCGGTTGTCGTCAGTTGAGCAATGAACCTGTTGATGTATATCAACCTCCCTAATAGACTCATCACCTCAGTCTTGTTCTTTGGCGATGGTAATTCCTGGATAGCTTTGATTTTCTACGGATACAGCTCGATGCCCCACCGACTGACTATGAAGCCTAATAACTTGCCTGACGGGACACCGAATGTACACTTTGCAAGGTTGAGCTTAAGATTGTACCTGCGGAGCCTTTGGAAAAACTTCTTTAAATCTCTGACGTGGTCAAACTGCTTCCCGGACTTTATGATTACATCATCTACGTAAACCTCGATCTCCCTGTATATCATGTCATGGAATATGGTAGTCATTACCCTCATATAAGTTGCCCCAACATTTTTCAAACCAAATGGCATAACCCGATAGCAATATGTTCCCCATGGCATGATAAATGTCATCTTTTCTGCATCTTCCATATCCATTAAGATCTGATGATATCCCGCATAGCAATCCACAAAAGACCTAATCTCATGCTTGGTACAATTATCAATCAAAATGTGGATATTTTGCAATGGGAAGTTATCCTTTGGACGTGCTTTGTTGAGGTAACGGTAATTAACACATACTCTGGTCTTACCATATTTCTTTGGCACATGCACAACATTAGCTAACCACGTGGGATACTGCGTGACTCGAATGACCTTTGCCTCAAGCTGTTTTGTGACTTCTTCTTTGATCTTCACACTCATATCGGTCTTAAACTTCCTTAATTTTTGCTTGACGGGAGGGAAAGTTGGATCGGTTGGTAATTTGTGGGCCACCAAGTCGGTACTCAAACCTGGCATGTCATCATATGACCATGCAAAAATATCCTTGTATTCAAACAATATTTTGATTATTTCCTCCCTGATTTGGGGTTTGAGATGGACAGTTATCTTGGTTTCTCTAACATTATCTAGATATCGTAAATTGATTGCTTCGGTTTTATTCAAATTAGGCTTGGATTTTTCTTCAAAATGGTTTAATTCTTTACTGATTTCCTCAAGTGCCTCATCCTCATCATATTTTGTTTCATCATCACTCTCTATTTCTTGGATTATTATTTCAGACCTAGATTGACTTTTAAGACTTGCCTGAAGATTCCTCATGCATGTCATGTCATTGAAACCAGCATAAAAAGAACTGTACAAAGAAGAAAAGAAAACAAAAATAAAAACTATCAGGAATGATGGAAAAAAGAAATTGCATTTCAGTGAAAATAAAGGATAACAGGGTTTGTATATCAAACAAGCGAGAAAAAAAACTCGGTCACAACCCTAGAATGACCTAGATAGAAAGGAAAATAAAGCAAACTACCAAAACTCCCTCCGAGTAGGGAGAGGCGTAGCCTTCCAATTGTTAAGCTTTACTTTCAGCCAAACGAACTGCACATCTACTTTATGGAACCTTCTCCAACTTCTACCATGTTCACATCATCAAACAAACTCTGGAACCTTCCAATTAACTCTTCATTAATGTCAACCACTAGACTTGGAACTGCTGTTACCTGTGGGTTTGAATCCAAGACCAAACGTATCCAAGTTTTTTGGCAGAGACACTGGCTGCATGATACCTTGTAAAGAAGCACCTATGCCTTTGCCTGGCACAAAACCATTCTTCAGCATTTTAGATGCCACCATGACAGATGTGGAGGCTAATTTTGGAGTTGTAATACATTTCCCTTCTAGAACCTTCTCAATTGGCACTGTTTCAGAAACCTGGTAGACCCAAGGCCCTTGATTATCTTTGACCTCAATGAACGGGACGGAGTCATCATTGTAAGCAACTGAGCTCTCATTACCATTCACGGCAATCTACTGTATGTCCTACTCAAACTTGACCATCTGGTGCAAAGAGAATAGGACTGCTTTAGCTGCCTGTATCCAAGGCCGATCTAGCAGCAAATTGTAATAGACAGACACATCCAATACTTGGAACTCCATGGTGAATTCAACCGGTACTATTGTCAATTCAAGCACTATATCACCGACCGAATCCTTTCCTCCGCCGTCAAAACCTCGGACATATATATTGTTTATTCGGACCCCTTCAGTATCAATCTTCAGCTTGTGCAGAGTGGAGATAGAGCAAATTTTTGCACTGGAACCATTATCCACCAGCACCCTAGTGACCACGGAATCTTTACATTTCATTATAAGATAGAGAGCTTTGTTGTGTTCAGTACCTTCCACAGGCAACTTGTCATCAAAGGAAGTGACCCTGTTCACCTCAAATATCTTATTGGCGATCTTCTCCAAATGGTTTACTGTGATTTTGTCGGGGACATGAGCTTCATTCAGAATTTTCATCAGGGCCCGACGATGCTCATCTGAATGGTTCAACAATGATAGCAAAGAAATATGAGTGGGCGTCTTTCTCAACTGCTCCACGATGGAGTAATCTTGCACTTTCATTTTTCTAAAAAACTCCTCTGCTTCTTCTTTAGTGACTACTTTCTTTACTAGAACTGGATTATCTATGAGTGTTTTAACTTTCCTCAACTCTTCCGGGGCAAAGAATTTCCCCGAACGAGTTAATCCTTGTGCCTCATTGACTTCTTCTTTCACTTCTTTCCCCTTGTAGGTCACTATCACCCATTCATAGCTCCATAGGATAGCCTTGGTGTTGATTACCGACAACTGGGTTACAGGCTTGATAATGACAGGGTCCGTACAGGCATCCTCCACAACTATGATAGGCTTATTCGCCAATCCTGGCACGATCACCTTTGACTTTTATTGCTTTGGTACAGCATCACTTGGGGATCTCTTCTCAACTACTACAGATGGTTCACCGTTTGGCATGCTTAACTTGTTTGCTGCTCCTTCAACCATTTGTTTTGTGACTATTGTTTCCTTGACTGGCTCGACCTCACTATACCGAATCATCATAATATATTGTAATAGCTTCTTAGGCTCCCCCTCCTTGTGTACTATCTCGATCATTTTTGTTTCATCATGAGTTGGCAATGGGTTCTAATTGATGTTGGGTGCTTCCGGAGTTTGGACCATAATCTGGTTTGTGTCGATGAGCTCTTGGATGGCATTCTTCAAGTGCCAACACTTTTCTATATCATTCCCTGGAGTACCATAGCAATATACATAACTCAAGGTAATCAAGATTCTTTGGAGGAGGGTTTGGCAATTTCAACTCAATTGGCCTCAGCACATCCAACTGCCTTAGTCTCTTGAATAAGCTGGTATAAGACTCTTCCAATGGGGTGAAAGTTTTCTTCTGCTGCAACCTCTCGTTCTTGAATACTAGATTGGGTAGGAAACCTAGACCAGTAGGGTTACAGTAGGCCCGTGGAAGTGGGTAAGTATTTTGTGGATCTGGGTAGGTATTTTGTGGATTTGGGCCATGCCACTGTGGGTAAGAAGGAGGTTGAGTATATGACTTGGCGTGGTGGATAGAAATTTGAGGGTTTGGTGATGGGAAGTAATGTTGGGGTGGATTATATGGGGTTTGGGTGTTGGTTCGGTGATGGGGTCGAGGCTGGGTATAATGGTGTGGTGTGCCCCTCGGTCCAAACCACGATCCTGAGTCACCAGTTGCCACATCTTCTTTCTTCTTCTGCCCGATCACTCCCCTGGTACCATTCTGGATAGCTTGGATGGTTGCTTTGATGGCTGAGTAGCTCATGATTTTGCTTGATTTAAACCCTTCTTCCACCATGCCACCCATCTTCACTACCTCGTTAAAAGACTTGCCTATGGCCGATATCATATGGCAAAAGTATGTAGGCTCCAGAGCCTGCAGAAAGTATTCCACCATTTCATTTTCCTCCATTGGAGGGTTGACTCTTGCCGCTTGTTCTCTCCAGCGAAAACCATACTCTCTGAAACTTTCTCCTAGTTTCTTCTCTATCTTAGTCAGGGACAAATGATCTGGAACAATTTCTATGTTGTATTGGAAGTTCCGGGCAAATGCTTGGGCCAAATCATCCCAGGTATACCATCTGTTGTGATCCTGACGTGTGTACCATTCTAACGCCACGCCGCTTAGACTCTAGCTGAAGTATGGCATTAACATCTCATTTGTACCACTAGCTTCTCTTTTTTTGCTACAGAATCCCCACAAGTAGGCCACCGGGTCTTCGTGCCCGTCATATAGGTCGAATTTAGGCATCTTGAATCCAACTGCAACTGTACATCAAGAAATAGACATAGATCATTGTAGGCTATGCTCACCTAGCCTCCCAATCCCTGCATATTTCTGAACGATTATTCCAGGCTCCTTACATTTCTAAACATCTCCTCCTATTCCGGGTTTTTAAGCGATTTCTCGATCTCAACAGGGAGGTCAAAATGAGAAGTGTAAGAGTGATGATCGAGGCCTTGAAAGTAGGCTCTGGGATAGTACTGATTATCTTGGCTCTAGAATAATGGTTCACTAGAGAATCGATGGAGTGTAGCTAGCGGGGGTGCTACGAAAACAGAAGTGGTTGGTGGAGGTGGGTGAGGGATTGTTCTGGTCGATAGTGCTTGTGGGGTTTGGGAGGTGGTACCCTGATAGTGTTGGTAGTGGGTGAAGACTAGTGCATGTTATGGGGATGAATCAACAGTGGGAGGTTCTTGGGATTGAGCTAATGGTGGGATGAAAGTGGGGTTGATAGGGTATGATGGTGGGGGATGCCCTTTCACCCATGTTTGGTACATTTCAGCCATGTGATGCTTCAAATTGTATAGTTCCTCTTTCATATTAACCTCAGACTCTGCACCGTCTCTTGACAGATCAATAACACTTGTGTCTAGTTCTTGGCAGGCCATGATCAACTTGTTTTTAGACCTGGTGTTCTACGGGTGGGTTGCCAAAATGCCGAAGAAACTAACCACATGCTTGTACTTGATGACAACAAGCAAACTTGTTAGTGATTAGGAGCTTAATAGGTATGCAACCACACGTTGAGGATGCAATGCACCTAAGCAGTTAACCATTTTTATTATGCATTTGGACGACTTCTTGCTTTATCCAGGCTTTCACTAATTCTTTTCATTTTGCATTTTTCTTTCTCTCTTTCCTTTTTATTCCCACCTTTCTTTGTTGGTACTTTTCCCTTCTTTTATTATCTTCTCCTCTCTTGTTTTTCCATTATTTCTTTCCCCTCGATTTATTTCCACTCCTTTTTTTTCTTTTCTATTTTATTGTTATGATCCAATCCTATGTGGATTGCCTACGTATCATGACACCGCATGAATCAGACCAAGAGTAGTTCTGGGGGTAGATAAATAAATAAATAAATAAATAGACGCATTTTTCTTTTTCTTCAAATTTTAAAAACCAGAACATCCTGATTACAACGACTTCCCTATAGACTTAAACATTTTCAGAAGCTAAAACAAGACTCAAAACGGACTGACAGACTCTAAAAGAAATTGAAACACAGACTCAAAAAATAAAATCAAGAGTACATAAGTGCTTCCACTGCTGCTCCAGTTGGCCTTGCTGCGGGCCTATGCGCCAGGTCTTTTTGAAGTCCAAACAAGTCATCCATGATTTGTCGGACAAAAATTATAACTGGAGCGAAGAACATGGACTGGGTCATGTCCTCACGCTCATTGCATTTCATCACAATGTATTCCGCAATCCTCATAACCCTTTCCCTGATAATACCCTTCTCCTGTAGCAATCGTCTAATCTGTTGTGATCGGGCCCCAAAAACTTGTTCGACAGTATAATTTTTCTCTTGAAGTTGCTGCAGGTCCTTTTCTAACTACGACATCAGGGCATAGAAATTTTCCTTTTCTGCTTTGAAATCTCTTTCCTGCTTGGTCACTTCGATTTCAAGGACATTGATCCTTTTCTTTAGACCCACCGTTCCTCTATCGTACTTCTCTTTCAGCTGTCGAACGAAACTTGCCCGTCCCTCCACATTCTTAACTAACTTGGCTTAGGCTTTTGCTAACTCCTTTTCTGTCTTTTCCGGGTCTGCCTCATAATCACCCACCTTTCTCGTAAGGCTGTTTATGCGCTTCTCATCTTGTCTACTTCTGGCCAGATTTTCGGCGGTGACTTTCATTCTTTGAATTTGAGCTCGTAAGGCTTCATTTCCCTAGACCAATTTCCTTCTTTCTCCTTCAGCTTCTTGCAGTTGTAGATCACTATTGAACTCAACGTTTCTCAATTTCTTTTCAAGAGTGTGAATGGTAGCTTGGTACTTTTTCTCCTTCTCTCCCCAAGCCAACATTTACTTAATTTTGTCATCGAAAGCCTGCACACGCGATCTTTTTGCTGGTCTTTCAGGCTCTAGCTCAGTGCTTGCACCTGAATTTCTTTCAACCCATGCTGCATAATTCGAATTCACTTCCCCTTTAGCAACATCTGGTACTTGGGTGCCATTTTTCAGATACTGACAACTATTCCAATCCTGCTGGACTAAAGCCTCTGGCAATGCTGCCTCTGGATGGAGTTCGATGACCTGGGTGGTTAGATCTTCATTTTCAGGTACCACCTGATATCACCCTAGCTTCCTTAAGACCCTATGTGGTTCATACGGTTGGATACTCCGCAAACCCATCAACATCAAATAACCCTTTGTGGCTGTCATATATATTATTTCCGTCATCAGGAGCCAACCTATAGTCCATTCGACTTGACTTGCTTTTAGAGCTTTCAAATGGGAGATCCAAGCTTCAAACCCTTCTGGAGCATTGTAATCTTTCACCTTTTCCTCGTAGCTGTTGATGAAATTATCTTTGCTTGAACCATAGTTCATGAACTTGGGGTGATGGCGGAGATGCTTGATCAACCACATTTATAGAAGAACACTGCAGCCTTCGAAGAATTGAGCCCCGGATATACACAATGTCAATGTCCTGTAAATATATGCCAGTACTAGAGGAGCCAGTGTGTGACCTTTCTTTGTAATGAGGGTTTGTGCAACTCTAGCCATGCGGGCATCTACCGTCCCTTCTGTATTTGGAAAGACTATGATTCCTAGGAATGCAACTATGAAAGCGAACCTACGATGAATTTGCCAAAGGTTCTTGTCTTTTTTGTTGTTCAATCCTTTTTCATGTGTTTCGAATCCAACTGAATGCCCGAATCTGGAATACAAAAATTGAAAGGAACAACACTTGTTGTCCACATGAGCCTTCTTTATTTGTTTGTTGATATTAAGAAGATCAAAGAATTTGTGCACTGATGGGGCTCTCGGGAATATCAACTGTTGTTTTCTCAAGTCCAACCAAAATGGATGTACCCAGCTAATTCTTCCAGTGTAGGGGTGAGCTCAAAATCCGAGAGCAAAAGACATTGTGCACAGGATCCCAAAAGGTTACTAAAGCTTTGATCAAATCTTCTTATGGTTTGATTTCCAATATATCAATAAGAGCATCCAACTGTTCTTTCACCTAGTCATGACCATCTCCGTCCAAATCACACCACCACATGCACAACTGCAATTGAGCATGCTCTATGACTAGTAGTTTTGGGTCATGGACAATGTTCATCTTGGAACAAGTGAATGGTTAGGGTTAGGGTTGATTCTATAAATTTTGAGTCCGGGGGAAGACACTTAGCAAAATGACCCTTTTACTGACAGACTTTTTCGTTCTCTACGAAAATAGCCCTTCGACAACTGAAAGTATTCTAAGGCTATCTCGGTGAGAACGTCGCCGAAACTGGGTCAGCTTATTCTTGACATAGATCTCTACATGCGACTTCACTTTATTTGGTTAAGTTTGCAAAAAGAGGCCGAACCCTATGTAGGTTGCCTACGTATCCCACATCCAGTGGGAATCGGACATGCATAGCTTGGACAGATTTGACATATATTTAAAAGAAAACACGAGTGTCTCATTTTGAAAAGACTCTTTTTCCTTTTTTCCTTTTTTTCTCTTTTTTTTCTTTTGCTTTTCTTTTTCAAATCCCTTTTTTCTAAAAATTCGGTAGAGTTTTGGGATAATTTCAAATACCGGGTTTATTTCCTCTCTACGCCACTCTTGGTTTTCCCCTGATTGTCTTTCCTAGCCGGTCAACATGCAAGCCAAAACAAATAAAAATTCACATAGCACGTATGATGTATCAGGATGGTCAGTTATTTTGGGTACACATGTCCTAGATGGACCCAACCTTGAATGCACGTGATGCAAACAAATATTCCTATTAGGGATCCGGCGTGAGGTTATCTGTTATGTTCTTCTAAGTTTAAACCTGGGGTTGTGTTCTAGACTGTGTTTGCCGGAGTGGACAACTCGAGCCAAGGTGGGGGCAACATACTAAGAGTACTAAAGTCTACCCAGCCTTATTGCTGGCCCATGACTCGTTCTAACTGGTATGACTTCTAACATAAAGTGGGTCACGCGAACATGTGCACCAAATTTTAGAAGATTCAGAAGAGTGTCATAAAAAAGCATTTTAATAATATTCAAACAATATTGAAATGGAACATAAATGGCAATTAGCACATTGGGTTCACAAAAATATAATAATATCAACAATAAATAAAGCCAAGCAAAATCATATTAAAAGCTCTAATTCTTGAATCTGAACCAGTAGTTTTGGGTTCCTATCCCCAGCAGAGTCGCCAGAGCTGTAACACCTTCTTTTTACTACCCCCGGAAGAGGTTATAAGGGAGTTTTTCCAATTTAAGTGACAATCAGAATGTGATTATTATTTAAGATCAGAGTCGCCACTTGGGATAGTTTATGGTGTCCCAAGTCACCGGTTTCAAATCCCGAATCGAGGAGATTTGACTGTGTTTAATATCTGCAAAATACAGAAATTCGGGTAAGGAATTCTGTTAACCTGGGAGAAGGTGTTAGGCATTCCCGATTTTCGTGGTTTTAGCACGGTCGCTTTGATCATACTTGGCTCAATTAAATTGTCTAATTACTTATTTTAGAACCTATGTGCATTTGTCCATTTTAATTAGGAAATTAGCTTAAAACATGTCATGTGTGCGTGTACTCGTTTGTTTGGCACATCAAAATTATGTCACGCGAACGTGTCCGTAATTAATAACGCTTTATTATTAGTAAGAAAGTTTGGTCAAAGTTGCACGAACGCATACTCCGGTTTTGTTTTTAGAACTGTAATTATGTCATGCGAACGTGTACACAACCACAATGGTGGATTAAATGTGCCTAAAGAAAACTACGAGTATCATTTTAATGTCTAAGTTATTAACACGAGGGCCATAGGGATTCAATTATGGATGGTGTACCTCGGCCTAAAGAACTACATTTAATTAAAGAGGACTATATTAATAATAATTTTATTATTATTAAGGAAGTTGGTTGAAGTTGCGCGAACACATACTCCGAATTGATTTTTAGAATTGTAATTATGTCATGCGAACGTGTACACAATCACAATAGCATTTTAAACGCTGTCACACCTCCTTTTGGCGCTACCGCGCCCCGCGAAGGGCGTGGTAGAAGGAGTTTTTTCAATTAAAGGACAATCGAAACGGGATTTATTTATTTAATTCAGAGT
>MU779081.1:188760-228332 GCA_026770625.1 Nicotiana glauca | reverse complement strand
ATCACAGATGCGGAAGGTGAACCGTAGATATGGAATCTTAGAGAGCTAAGGCAAGAGCCGCAGGTGCGGTGTTGTGGCCGCAGACGCGGTTTCTGAAGGGTTAAGTGAGAACCACACCTGCGATGGATTTTCTGCAGGTACGGCAATGCAAAAGTGTCTGTTGGACTGCAGATGCGGAAGTTCTAGGCAGAAAGTATAAATTGTGGACTTCACGAATTTGGGGTCATTCTTCACCATTCTTATTCGGTTTTGGAGCTTTTGGGAGTGAATTGAAGAGGGATTCAACGGGGTTTTCATTGAGGTAAGTAATTTGAGCCCTAATACTCATATTTTTGGTAAATTCTCGTTGTTTAATCATGTAATTATTGAAAATTAGGGGTGAAAATGAGGTGTTATGGCTTCGGATTTTTGGAGAGTTTGATGGAGGTTTGAGGGGTCAAATAGAGTCGGATTTTCATAAATCTTGTATGTATGGACTCGTGAGTGAAAGGACTTTCTAGTTTTGTAATTTTTTTCGGATTCTGAGATGTGAGCCTGTGGGCCGAGTTTGGGTGAATGTTGGGATTTGTATTCGATTAAATAAATTTTTGTGTGTAATTGGTTTCTTGGCCTTTGTTGATTGAATTATTTTTGTTTGGCTAGATTTGGGATGTTTGGAGGCCGATTCGAGAGGCAAGGGCATTGCGGAGTAGGAGTTTGGCTTGGTTTGAGGTAAATAACGCTTCCAAACTTGGTTCCGAGGGTCCGAAACCCTGAACTATGTGTTGTGTGATTAGTGTTGAGGTGACGCACATCCCAAGTGACGGGCGTGCACCACGAGAATTGTGTCTTGGTTCATTCCATGGCACCGCTTAGTGACTCTTTCTTGCTAATATCCATCTTTCTATCATCTGATTAAGTAAATGAGCTGTAAATCTTGCTAGATATCATGTTAGGGCTTCACACAGATATTGTTGAGACCCGAGTGGTCGTTTCTTGCTGTCATCTCATTAGTTTCATTGATATTATATACTCAGTATTATTCATGCATATCATATCATGTTTCAGTCTCAGTTGTTATTATTCGGCGCATCATATCATTGTTCTAGGCTAGTCTTTATGTCATTGTGAGCCCGTGGATTAGAGTGGAGAGTGATGACTGAATGAGGATGAGAGCCTAATTATGAGTGACACTTATGGGATCGGGCTGCATGCAGCAGTGGTTATGTTGATGATTATGATAGCGCTTGGGCTGTAGGAACCCCTCTAGAGTCTGTAACACAACCGTAGTGGGCGCAGTTGATATTATTGAGGGATGGATTTTCCCTGAACATAGATCCTGTCCGAAACATTTATACTTGGAGATGGATCTTCTCCATAGGGCTGGAATGGACTTCCTCGGTACTATGTGACTGTTGTTAGTGATGCGTCTATATTTCGGGATGGATCTTCCCTGAGTCGGATGGCCATATACAGTACCGAGTGGTTGAGAACTTCAGAGTGGAGGTACATAGTACATTTTCATGCATTTTGTGCATTGGCATGTAGAGATTAGCTGAGCTTTATACTTTACATTGTTCAAATTTGTATTTACTTTACTGCTTGAGTTGAATACTTGAATTGCAAGCATGCCTACTTTACTGCACAGTTTAATTTTTTTACTTGTTGAGGTTTAGTTCGTCACTACCTATCAGTCTATAGTTTGGACTTGTTACTTACTGCGTTGGTGTACTCATGTTACTCCCTACACCTTGTGTGAAGATCCAAGTATTTCTGGCCACGGTAGCGGCTGTTGACTATTCCAGTTGCTAATTTTCATTGGAGATAACAAGGTAGCTTCTTGGCGATCGCAATGCTGCTTTTATCGTTCTTTATATTCCCTTTAGTGTATTTTGGCTACTCTAAGACTATGTTAGTCTTGTTATATTTTAGAATAATGTAGTAGTTGCTCATAACTTAGTGACACCCCGATGTCGGGCTATTTATTTCTGTATTTTATTTTTCAGTTTAACTCTTTTATGAAGTTTCACTATGAAAAAGGCTTTTATCTGTCTTTTAATGAAATATCAAATTGTTTGGGAGTGTGTCGGCTTGACTAGTTCCATTATAGGCACCATCACGACCGAGTCTTGTTTTAGGTTGTGACAAGTTGGTATCAGAGCCTAGGTTACATAGGTCTCACGAGTCATGAGAGGGTTTAGTAGAGTCTTGTGGATTGGTACGGCGACATCTGTACTTAACTTTGAGAGGGTGCAAAACCTTTAGGAAAACTTCACATTCTTGAATTCTTGTCGTGTAAATCTGTTGATTCTGGTAACTAAACTTCTCTTATTTTATTCTCTCACAGATGTTGAGGACACGTGCAACTGGTGAGACGAACGACCACCAGTACCACTAGTTGGGGCCGCAAGAAGCCGAGGTCACCTTCGAGGTTGTGGTAAGGGGGAAGGGGGTGCAGCCCGCACAATAGCTAGTGCAGCACCTACAGATCCACCAGCCGCCCTAGTTCATGATCAGGTCCCAGTTGTGGATGCTCCAGCGAGACCAGCTTAGGCACAGATAATGTTTATTATTATCCCAGGTCTTCAGGAGACCTTAGCCTAGATTGTGACCGTGTCCACTAGTCTCGCTCAGGCGTTCATTATTTCTACTATAGCATCTACTTCCCATACTGGGGGAGGCACTTAGACTCCCACCGCCCATACACCCGAGCAAGTTGTTCAGGGACTACAGACACTGGAGGCACCATCATTCCAACCGGTTGCACCTGCTCAAGGTTATGTGGTTCCAGTCATGCTTGATGATGAGAAGCGTAAATTGGATAGGTTTGGTAGACTTCAGCCTCCGAATTTCAGTGGTACAGTGGGCGAGGATGCCCAGGGTTTCTTGGACAAGTATCAAAGGATTCTACGTACAACGGGCATTCTAGAGACCAATGGGGTCTCGTTCACTACCTTTCAGTTTTTGGGAGCTGCCTTTACTTGGTGGGAGGCTTATGAGAGGCGTAGTCCTGTTGATGTAGCACCCTTTACTTGACATCAGTTCTCTATTCTCTTTTTGGAGAAGTATGTGCCGCAGTCCCGTAGAGAGAAGCTGCACAGGCAGTTCGAGCAGTTGCGTTAGAATGATATGACTGTGATGCAGTATGAGATGAGGTTTTCCAAGTTAGCCCCTCATGCTATTTGGTTGGTTCCTACAGACAGGGAGTGGATCAGGAGGTTCGTGGATGACCTCGCATATCATCTATGGATTCTTATGACTAAAGAGAGAGTGTCTGGTGCTTCTTTTAAGAAGGTGGTTGAGATTGACCAATAAATAGTATTGGTTCGCCGCCAGGAGCGAGTTGAGAGGGAGGCCAAGAGACCTTAGGGATCTGATAGTTTTGGTGGTATTCCTTATGGAGGTCAGTTCCAGCACGACATATGATGTCCATTCAGACATGCTCAGTCAGCTCGTCTAAGTCACGATGGTGGATCATCGAGCCATGGTTCTTACAGTTCACATCAGGGCCACTCATCTCTCACTGCCCTTCCAGCTTAGAGTTCGACCGATGCACCATCAGTTCATTGCTCATCTATGCATGGCTCTTCTAGTGGATATCCCGATGCTCGGGGCTCCCTTCAATCCCCACCACTATTTGCCGGTAGAGATTGCTTTGAGTGTGGTTATTTGGGTCATATCAAGAGATTCTTTCCCCACCTTACGGGAGGTTCATCCCAGCAGAGGATTCAACCTTTGGATTTACCACCAACTGCTTCCCCACCTGCCCAGCCAGCTCGAGGTGGAGGTCAGTCAGTTAGGGGTTGCCCTAAAGGGGGAGGCCAATCAGGTGGAGGTCAGGTCTGTTTGTATGCACTCCCTGCCAGACCGGACGCTATTGCTTCAGATGTTGTGATCATAGTTATTATCTCAGTTTTCCACAGGGATGCCTCTTATTATTTTTTCTCGGTTCCACCTTTTCATATGTGTCGTCATATTTTGCTCGTTATTTCGATACATCCCGCCGATCTCTCATTTCATCTGTTCATGTATCTACTATTGTGGGAGATACTATTGCTGTTGACTGCGTATATTGGTCTTTTGTGGTGACTATTGGGGGTTTGGAGACCCGAGTAGACCTTTTGCTGCTTAGCATGGTTGATTTTGATGTGACATTGATCATGGATTGGTTGTCTCCGTGTCATGCTATTCTGGACTATCATGCTAAAACGGTGACGTTGGCAATGCTAGGGGTGCCACCGATTGAGTGGCAAGGTTCGTCGGATTATGTTCCCAATTGAGTGATTTCATGCTTGAAGGCCCAATATATGGTTGGGAAGGGCTGTCTTTCTTATTTGGCCTTTGTGAGGGATGTCTGTGCAGAGACTGCTACTATTGATTCAGTCCCGATGGTGAAGGATTTTTTGGATGTATTTCCTGCAGACCTGCCGGACATGCCGATAGAGATATTGACTTTGGTATTGATTTGGTGTCGGGCACTCAGCCTATTTCTATTCCACCGTATCGTATGGAACTGGCGGAGTTAAAGGAATTGAAGGAGCAGCTTCAAGAACTCCTTGATAATGGGTTTATTCATGCATATTATATCATATTTCGGTCTCAGTTATTATTATTTGGCAAATCATATCATTGTTCCGGGCTAGTTTTCATCGAATTGTGAGCCCGTGGGTGAGACTGGAGAGTGATGACTGAGGGAGGCCGAGAGCCTGATTATGAGTGACAGTTATGGGATTGGGCTGCACGCTGCAATGGTTATGTTGATGATTATGATAGCTCTTGGGCTGTAGGATCCCCAGAGGAGTCCGTAAGACAACCGCAGTGAGTGCAGTTGATATTATTGAGGGATGGATCTTCCCTGGACATGGATCTTGTCCGAAGTATTTATACCTGGAGATGGATCTTCTCCTTAGGGCTAGAATGGCCTTCCTTGGTACTAAGTGACTGTAGTTAGTGAAGTGTACATATTCCGAGATGGATCTTCCCTAGGACGGATGGCCATATACAGTACCGAGTGGTTGAGCACTCGAGAGTTGAGGTACATGGTACATTTTCATGCATTCTGTGCATTGGCACGTAGAGATTAGATGAGCTTTATACTTTACATTGTTCAGATTTGTATTTACTTTACTGCTTGAGTTGAATACTTGAATTGCAGGCATGCCTACTTTACTGCACAGTTTAATTTTGTTTACTTTTTGAGGTTTAGTTCGTCACTACCTATCAGTCCTTAGTTTGGACTTGTTACTTACTAAGTTGGTGTACTCACATTATCCCCTGCACCTTGTGTGCAGATCCAGGTATCTCTGGCCACGGTGGTGGTTGTTGACTATTCCAGTTGCTAACTTTCATTAGAGATATCGAGATAGATGCCTGGCGATCGCAATCCTGCTTCTCTCCTTCTTTATCTTCCTTTTAGTATATTTTGGCTACTCTCAGGATATATTAGTCTTGTTATATTTCAAAACAATGTAGTAGTTGCTCATGACATAGTGACACACCGATGTCAGGCTATTTATTTCCGCATTTTATTTTTGAGTTGAACTCTTTTATGAAATTTCAGTAAGAAAAAGGCTTTTATCTATCTTTTAATGAAATATCGAATTGTTTGGGAGTGTGTAAACTTTCTTAGTTCCATGATAGGAGCCATCACGACTAGTCGTTTTGGGTCGTGACATAGATCCGCATGTTTTGGCCAAAAGCAGAGAATATCTCAAAATCTTAGTCTATTTTTCAACACATTTTGAGTGAAATCAAACACATTTTGATTTTTGAACACAGTGATTTGATGAGAACTAGGTGAATTTCACTCTCTTATTTCTTTTCTCTTGTTTTTTTTTCAATTTATTTCCATATTCTAAAAGCCAGTCAACATACAAACCGGATCAAATAAAATTACAAGTAGCACGTAAGATGCATTAGGATGATCTTTTTAGTTTCGGCTACACCTATCCTAGACGGACCCAAACTTGTGTTGAGTCGCCTAAGTCAAATGCACATGATGCAAACAAACATTCCTACTAGGGATCGGGCATGAGGCTATGTTATTCTAGGTTTAAATCCTGGGGGGAGTGTTTTAGACCAGGCTTATCCAAGCGGACAACTCGAGCTGAGATGGGGGGAATGTACCGGGAGCATGAAAGTCTATCTGGCCTAGCTGCTGATCCAACCTCATTCTATTTGGTACGACC
Source organism: Nicotiana glauca (assembly GCA_026770625.1). Lineage (NCBI taxonomy): Eukaryota > Viridiplantae > Streptophyta > Magnoliopsida > Solanales > Solanaceae > Nicotiana > Nicotiana glauca. The sequence continues at coordinate 222,165 of MU779081.1, read as the reverse complement.
TCTAACAGAAAATTGGGCCACGTGTATGTGTGCACCATATTTTTAGAAGACTTAGAAGGCGTAAGAAGACAGTTTAATATATTTTAGATAATTTCAAAGTGGTAAATGAGAGGCAATTAGCACATTAGGTCTACAAACACTGTAATATAAACAAACTATAAAGGCAAGTATAGATCATATTAAGAAGCTCGAATTCTGAATCCTGAATAGAAGTTCTGGGTTCTATTCCCCAGCAAAGTCGCTAGAGCTGTCATACCTCCATTTTCTCGAGGGGATAGGGGTGTATTTCCAATTAAAGTGACGTTTTTTGAAGAGGAATTATTTAATTAATTCAGAGTCTCCACTTGGAGTAAATTATGGTTTCCCAAGTCATTGATTTATTTTAAATCCCAAATCGAGGAAATTTGACTTTGTCTGAAATTCTACAAAATCAGATGACCGAGTAAGGAATTCTGTTAACCCGGGAAAAGGTGCGAGTCACTTCCGAGTTTCGTGGATTTAGCACGGACGCTTTTAATCATATATGGCTTAATTAAGTTTCTTAATTACGTATTTTAGAACATACGTGTATTGTTCCTTTTACCGCTTTTAATTATGGCATTATGGATTTATCTTTAAAACAGATTACATGTGCATAAATCTATTTTATTTAGTGCGCTAAAATCATATTACGTGTACGTGTACACAATTGATCACGCTTTATTAATTATCAAGATTGTATTTGGCCAAAGTTGTGCGAACTCATACCCTGATTTTATTTTGAGGACGTAATTATGTCACGCAAACGTATACATAATCACGGTAGTTTATTAGCACACATCTAAAGCATTCTAATGTTTGCTTCCCTGAGCGGTCGGCCAAAATATGCTACTAGCAATTTCAAGAAAATAAGATAATATCAAATAAGTTACTCATGGGACAAACATTCCTTTTCATTTAGTATTTTACCCAAACTACACGGCCAATTAACATGGATCATGAACTATACTTATATGATATATTAATTAACATTTGGAAAATAATTATTAATCCATTAAAGAAGCCAAGACTCATTCACGTTCTCTTTAACTAATATTCTTTGGTGACCTTTCTAGAATTTGGGTGTAACGACCCAACCGATCGTTTTTGGAATTTACGCCCCGATCCCCCATTAACTGCTTTCCCTAAGTTCATTTCTGCTATTTTGGTTTGCCAGGACGTTCGATATTAGGATTCAGAGTTTTTGGGGACACTTAGTCCCTCTATTAGAGCTTAAGAGTTGAAAAATGGTCTGTATTCAGAACAGTGTGAAGACGACCTTGGAATGGGAATCCGATGGTTGAGTTAGCTCCATTAGGTGATTTCGGGGTTGGGAGCGTGTTCGGAATGTAATTTGGAGGTCCGTAGCTAATTTAGGCTTGAAATGACGAAGTTTGAATTTTTGAAGTTTTCGGTCTGATAGTGAGTTTTTGATCCGAGGGTTGGTTTGGAATTTTGGAAGCCTCTGTAGCTCCGTCATGTCATTTTGGATGTGCGTGAAAAATTTCAGGTCATTCGGGCGAGGTTTGGATATGTTTGGGATCGAAAGCGTATTTTGGATCAACTTGAAGTTCTTAGGCTTGAATCTTTGATTTAATCGGGTTTCCGGTGTTGTTTTAGATGTTTAAGGATTGTTGCAAGTTCGAATAAGGCATTAGATGGTATTGAAGTTTTTTGTTTGGGTCCCGGGGGCCCCGGGATGATTTCGGATGGTCGACGGGTAGGATTCCTAAAGTGTGCAGCAGCTGAACTTCTCATCTTCTAGTATTTCCGCTTCTGCGGCTTGGGAATCGCAGAAGCGGCGCCGCATAAGTGGCTTCTTCATCGCATAAGAGGAATTGGGCACCACCTCAGGAATATCGCAGAAGCGGAACCGCAAATGCGGTTAATAGTCCGTTGAAGCGGACTCGTCACTTTAGTGGAACCGCAAAAGCGGGACTGCAAAAGCGGTCCCTGGGCCGCAAAAGCAGAAACGACTGTTCTGATAAGGGTTTATCCGAGGCTTAATTTCAAAAGTTGGAAAATCAATTGAGAGCTCGGAAAAAGGCAATTTTGAGTGGGTTTTGAAGAGAAGATCATGGGGTAACGTTGCTTTGATCCTTTCTAGTTATATTTCATCATTACCTAGTTAAATCAACCATTAGAATTCAAATTCAAGGTCTAAAATTGGAAAAAATGGGTGAAACTTCTTAGACTTCATTATTTGATTTTGAGTGGGAATTTGACCTCCGATTTAGACTCTTGAGAGTACGAGGGTTCTGAAAATGCAGAAATTATTCGATTCCGAGCCGTTGGCCTGAGGGGTGTTTTGGTCATTTTACCTATTTTAGCGCCCTAGCTTTAATTGTAATGATGAAATCAGTTGTTTGCGATGTTATTTACGTTACATAATTGGATTGAATAGATTTGGCCATTCTGAGTCGGATACTCATGGAAAAGGCATTACTCCTTAGTTGATTTTTGCACCGGTTCGAGGTAAAGGGCTTGTCTAACTTTGTATGGGGGACCTCTCCCCTTAAGAGCTATTACTTGTTATTTTAAATGCCCGGTACGCGAGGTGACGAGCGTGTACTTGTTCTAGTTGTTGAAAATCCACTTTTACTTAGGATATTTAACTATGTTTTCATGCGAATTTGCCTATTCTAAAATGAAATTTAACCTGTGTTAGCTTAGGATAAGCATGTTTAGCTGACTTACTTGCTTAATTGCTTAAACTATATTAGATGTTCTTCGTGAAGCAATGCTAGACTAGAAATTCTATTAATTGTTCTTACTTAGCATTTATCTTATTTGAATTGTGTGGTATTACGAATTGAGGACTACGGGACGTCATCCCGTTAACTCCCTTTGTATGAGTTTCATTCTACGACTGAGAGTGCGGGATACCAAGAGATCCCTGGCACATATATGAATATAAAAGAGGAGGATACTAGTAGATCCCTCGAGTATATAATGAGGATACCAGGAGATCCTCGGGATACTAGGAGATCCCTCGAGTATATGATGAGGATACCAGGAGATCCTCGAGATACTAGAAGATCCCTCGGGCATATGATGAGGATACTAGGAGATCCCTCGAGTATATCACAAGGATACCAGGAGATACTCGGGATACCAAGAGATCCCCGATGATAGATATCTGGTGGTGATTCGCACTTCTATTTATTTACTGTGTCAGTTCTCGGTTACTGTCTTATTTATTATTCTGCTAGATTCTTACAGTAGATTATATCCATATGGTCTTTCCTTATTCTATTGATTATCATGATTTTTTTATCTCAGTAGGGCCTCGACCTTCCTCGTCACTACCGACCTAGGTTAGGCTTGGTACTTACTGAGTACCGTTGTGGTGTACTCATGCCTCTTTTGCGCATGTTTTTCATTTGCAGATCCAGGTACCTCTATGCAGGCGCATTATCAGTAGCTGCGGGGAGAATTTCAGAGACTTGAGGTATATCTGCCGCGTCTGCAGACTGGAGAGTCTCCCTCTCACTCTACCCCTCTTTAGTTAGTTAGATGCTATTCTGTTCTTCCTTGCTATAGACTTTCCGGATGATTAGAGAAGTGTTATGTATTACTCTTAGCATGTGTTCCCCGTGGGTTTCCGGGTCTTTGTGATGGTTTTAGAATTTAAAGTGTTAAAGTGTATGTGCCAGATGGCAACTGTATACATTACTCATCTTATTTAGCTTTTGATTATGAATGTTGTAAATGTTGTTACTTCCGCAATGTGTTAGGCTTACCTAGTCGTGAAGACTAGGTGCTGTCATGACGTGTTCACAGTTGGTGAACTAGGGTCGTGACAAGTTGGTATCAAAGCTCTAGGTTCATAGGAGTCACGGGACACAGGCCGGTTTATTAGAGTCTCGCTGATTGGTACGGAGACGTTCGTATTTATCTACGAGAGGATATGTAACTGTTTAGGAAAATCTTCATTCTTTTGAATTCCTTGTCGTGCGATATTTTGACATCAATTCTAAACTTCTGTCTTCTATTCTCTCAGAGATGGTGAGGACACGTGCTACACGAGAGGACCAGGCACCCGCGCCCCCTGCTGCCGCCGTCAGAGGCTGGGGCCGAGGTAGAGGTCGAGGATGCACATGAGGTGCAGCCACAGCACCCGCGCGCGCTGCTGCTGAGGTACCACCAGCAGATCCAGTTGGAGCACAGGCACCTGGTACATCTACTACAACTACTACTACTCCAGTGCTCCAGGAGATCCTGGCTCAGTTCATGAGCATGTACACTACCTTGGCTTAGGCGGGGTTGCTTCCTCTCGCTGCAGCTACATCTCAGGCCGGGGGAGGGGACCAGACTCCCGCAGCCCACACTCTTGAGCAGAGAGTGCCAATGGAGCAGGTCCCAAAGGTTATTCTTGTACCGCCTGTAGCACCAGTGCAGCCCGAGGATGGGTCAGCTATCTCAGAGGACGAGCAGCGTTGGCTAGAGATGTTCAATAAATATGATCCCCAGTGTTAAGTGGCCTAGCCTCAGATGACGCCTTGGGATTTTTGGAGCAGTGTCATCGTATCCTTCGTACTATGGGCATAGTGGAGTCTAGTAGGGTTTCTTTTACCGCCTTTCAGCTTCAGGGAGACGCCTATGATTGGTGGCGTACGTATGAGATTGACAGTCCAGTTGCGGCTGCCTCACTGACTTGGACCCAGTTCATAGACATGTTCATGAGAGAGTTTGTTCCCCAGAGCCTCAGGGATTCTTGGCGCGTGGAGTTTGAGCACTTGCACCAGGGTGCTATGACAGTTTCAGAGTATGCCATCTGTTATACCAGGTTGGCTATGCATGTACCGGCTTTGGTGGCCACAGTTTGGGAGAGAGTTCGGAGGTTTATCGAGTGTTTTATTCTGCCCATCCGGTCCAGCATGGCTTGAGAGTTAGAGCTGGATATTCCTTATCAGCATGTAGTGAGCATTGCTAGGAGGATTGAGGGTATGCTCTCCAAGGGGCGAGGGGAGAGGGAGGCCAAGAGGTCTCGAGAGTCGGGTCACTACTTTGGTGCCCGTACCTCGTCAGTCGATCGTTATGATAGGGGTTATTCTGGTTGCCCTGTTCATTCAACCTTGCCAGCAACCGGTAGTACTCCAGCTCCGCCAGCACCTCGGGAGCCTTATTATGTGCCTCCAGTTTCAAACGCGCCTCCTGCGCGGGGTACTTCCAGAGGTCAGTCCAGCAGGCCTAGCTCCAGTCAGTCACAGCCACCGCGTCCTCCCAGAGCTTGCTATGAGTGTGGTGATACCCGTCGTGTGGTGAGGGATTGCCCTAGACTTGGGAGGAGTGCACCTCTACGGACTGCTCAGCCACAGCGTGCTCCTCAGAGTTCTCAAGCTATGGTTCCAGCTTCCACTGCTACCCCACCTGCTTAGCCATCGAGGGGCGGAGGCCGAGGAGATAGAGGCCGCCCTCGTGAGAGGGGTCGGGCTAGATTATTGCATTCCTACTCATACTGAGGCGGTTGCCTCTGACTCTGTCATTACAGGTATTATTCTAGTTTGTCACAGCGAGGCATCAGTTCTATTCGATCCAGGCTCTACTTATTCATATGTGTCCTCTTATTTTGCTTCGCATTTGGGTGTGCCTCGGGATTCTTTGAGTGCCCCCGTTTATGTTCTACTTCTGTAGGAGATTATCTTGATGTGGACCGCGTGTACCGGTCGTGTTTGGTTACTATTCGTGGTTTTGAGATCAGGGCTGATCTATTATTACTCGGTATGGTTGACTTTGACATTATTCTGGGCATGGACTGGTTGTTTCCCCATCATGCTATTCTTGACTGTCACGCCAAGACCGTGATACTGGCTATGTTAGGTGTTCCACATATTGAGTGGAGTGGTATTTTAGATCATACTCCCAGCAGGGTTATTTCCTTCCTTAAAGCTCAAAGTATGGTTGAGAAGGGGTGTGTCGCGTATTTAGCTTATGTGAGAGATGTCAGTGTTGACACCCCTTCTGTTGATTCAGTCCCAGTGGTACGGGATTTCCCCGATGTATTTCCAGCTGATCTTCCTGGCATGCCGCCCGATAGAGATATTGATTTTGGCATTGATCTGTTGCCGGGCATTCAGCCCATTTCTATTCCCCCGTATCGCATGACTCCTCCTAAGTTAAAGGAGTTGAAGGATCAGTTGCAGGAATTGTTGGGTAAAGGTTTTATTCGACCCAGTGTTTCACCATGGGGTGATCCTGTCTTGTTTGTGAAGAAGAAGGATGGTTCTATGCGTATGTGCATTGATTATCGCCAGTTGAACAAAGTTACAGTGAAGAACCGATATCCCTTACCTCGTATCGATGATCTGTTTGATCAGCTTCAGGATGCACATGTGTTTTCCAAGATTGATTTGCGCTCAGGTTATCATCAGTTGAATATTCGGGAGCCAAATATCCCGAAGACTGCCTTCAGGACTCGATATGGTCATTACGAGTTCCTTGTTATGTATTTTGGGTTGACTAATGGCCCGGCAGCTTTTATGCATTTGATGCACAACGTATTCAGTCAACATATTGACTCATTCGTGATTGTTTTTATTATTGATATTCTGGTATATTCCCGGAGTCGGGAGGAGTATGGGCAGTACCTGAGGATAGTGCTTCAGACTCTGAGGGAGAAGAGATTATATGCAAAGTTCTCCAAATGTGAGATCTGGCTGAGTTTTGTGGCATTCATAGGCCACCTGGTGTCGAGTGAGGGAATTCGAGTGGATCCGAGGAAGGTGGAGGTCGCGCAGAGTTGGCCCAGGCCCTCCTCAGCTACAGAGATTCGCAGTTTCCTCGGCTTGGCGGGTTATTACCATCACTTTGTAGAGGGGTTTTCATCGATTGTGGCCCCTATGACTAGATTGACTCAGAAGGGTGCCACATTTTAGTGGACAGAGGAGTATGAGGCGAGCTTCCAAAAGCTCAAGACGGCATTGACTTCAGCACCAATCTTGATACTGCCTACCGGTTCGGGGTCCTATACAGTTTATTGTGATGCCTCACGGGTTGGACTTGGAGCGGTGTTGATGCAGGACAGTAGGGTGATTGCCTACGTATCCAGACAGTTGAAGGTGCATGAAAAGAACTACCCTGTCCACGATCTTGAGTTAGCTGCCATTGTTCACGCCTTGAACATCTGGCATCATTATTTGTATGGGGTGCCTTGGAGATCTATACTGACCATCGTAGTTTGTAGCACTTGCTTAAGCAGAAGGACCTGAATATGCGTCAGAGGAGATGGTTAGAGTTGTTAAAGGATTATGATATTACTATCCTTCATCACCCGAGTAAGGCCAATGTGGTTGTCGATGCCTTGAGTTGCCGGGCGGAGAGTTTGGGTAGTTTGGCATATCTACCAGCCTCAGAGAGACCTATGGAGATGGATGTTCAGGCTTTAGCCAAACAGTTCGTGAGATTGGACCTTTCAGAGCCCAGTCGGGTTCTAGCCTGCGTGGTTTCTCGGTCTTCCCTATTTGATCGCATCAGGAAGCGGCAGTATGATGACCCTCATTTGCTTGTCCTTCAGGACAGAGTTCGGCGTGGTGATGCGCGAGATGTTACCATCGGGGATGATGTGGTACTGAGGATCAGGGCCGGATTTGTGTGCCCAATATCGATGATCTTCGAGAGTTGATTCTAGCATAGGCTCATAGCTCGCGGTATTCCATCTATCCGGGTGCCGCGAAGATGTATCAGGACTTGAGGCAACACTACTGGTGGAGGCTGATGAAGAAGGATATAGTTGACTATGTGTCTAGATGCCTCAACTGCCAGCAGGTGAAGTATGAGCAACAGCGTCCGGGTGGTTTGCTGCAGTAGATTGAGATCCCAAAGTGGAAGTGGGAGCGTATCAGTATGGACTTCGTATCTGGACTCCCACAGACCGTGAATAAGTTTGATTCTATTTGGGTCATTGTGGATCGGCTGACCAAGTCTGCTTCTTTCATACCTGTGTGTACCACTTACTCATCAGAGCGGTTGGCGGAGATTTATATAAGGGAGATCATCCATTTGCATGGTATTCCAGTTTCTATCATCTCAAACAGAGGTACTCAGTTTACATTGCGGTTCTGGAGGGCCGTGCAGTAGGAGTTAGGCACTCGGGTGGAATTGAGCACGGCATTTCACCCCCAGACGGACGGACAGTCCGAGCGCACTATTCAGATTCTGGAGGATATGCTCCGTGCGTGCGTGATTGAGTTTGGAAGGTCATGGGATCATTTTCTGCCACTGGCGAAGTTTGCTTATAACAACAGTTATCAGTCCAACATTCAGATGGCGCCGCGTGAGACCTTATATGGTAGGAGATGTAGATCTCCGGTGGGTTGGTTTGAGCCGGGTGAGGCCAGACTATTAGGCACAGAGATGGTTCAGGATGCAATGGAGAAGGTCAAGGTGATTTAGGATACACTCCGTGCAGCCCAGTCCCGAAAGAAGAGTTACGCGGACAAGAAGGTTCGTGATGTTTCATATATGGTGGGTGAGCAGGTTCTGCTTCGAGTCTCGCCTATGAAGGGAGTCATGAGGTTTGGAAAGAAAGGGAAGCTGAGTCCGAGATTTATTGGGCCCTTTGAGATCGTGAGGCGAATTGGGGAGGCTGCTTATGAGCTTGCCTTACCTCCCAGCTAAGCCGGAGTTCATCTGGTATTCCATGTTTCGATGCTCCGGAGATATCACGGTGATCCGTCGCACGTGTTGGATTTTAGTTCAGTCCAGTTTGACAAGGATCTATCCTATATTGAGGAGCCAGTAGCCATTTTGGACAGGCAGATTAGAAAGCTGAGGTCAAAGAGCATTGCTTCAGTGAAGGTCCAGTGGCGGGTTCAGCCGGCCGATGAGGAAACTTAGGAGATCGAGCAGGATATGCGTAGCCAGTACCCTCATCTTTTTGCTACTTCAGGTATGTTCTCTATGCTCGTTCGAGAACGAACGAATGTTTAAGTGTAGGAGGATGTAACGACCCAGCCGGTCATTTTTGGAATTTATGCCCCGATCCCCCATTAACTGCATTCCCTAAGTTCATTTCTGCTATTTTGGTTTGCCGGGATGTTTGGTATTAGGATTCTGAGTGTTTTGGGACACTTAGTCCCTAAATGAGAGCTTAAGAGTTGAAAAATAGTCTGTATTCGGAACAGTGTGAAGATGACCTCGGAATGGGAATCCGACGGTTCCTTTAGCTCCGTTAGGTTATTTCGGGGTTGGGTGCGTGTTCAGAATATAATTTGGAGGTCCGTAGCTCATTTAGGCTTGAAATGCCGAAGTTTGAATTTTTGAAGTTTCCGGTCCGATAGTGAATTTTTGATCCGAGGGTTGGTTTGGAATTCCGGAAGCTTCTGTAGCTCCATCATGTCATTTTGGATGTGCGTGCAAAGTTTCAGGTCATTCGGGCGAGGTTTGGGTAGGTTTGGGATCGAAAGCGTATTTTGGATGAATTTGAAGTTCTTAGGCTTGAATCTTTGATTTAATCGGGTTTCCGGTGTTGTTTTAGATGTTTAAGGATTGGTGCAAGTTCGAATAAGGCGTTAGATGGTATTGGAGTTTTTGGTTGGGGTCCCGGGGGGCCCGGGATTATTTCGGATGGTCAACGGGTAGAATTCCTAAAGTGTGCAGCAGCTGAACTTCTCATCTTCTAGTATTTCCTCTTCTGCGGCTTGGGAACCGCACAAGCGGCACCGCAAAAGCGACTTCTTCATCGCATAAGCGGAATTGGGCACCACCTCAGGAAAACCGCAGAAGCGGTCTCCTTTCCTCATAAGCGGAACCACAAATGCGGTTAATAGTCCGCAGAAGTGGACTCTTGTCACTTCAGTGGAACCACAAAAGCGGTTGGTTCTTCCGCAAAAGTGGGACCGCATAAGCGGTCCCTGGGCTGCAATAGCAGAAACGACTATTCTGATAAGGGTTTATCCGAGGCTTAATTTCAAAAGTTGGATAATCAATTGAGACCTCGAAAGAAGGCGATTTGGAGTGGGTTCTGAAGAGAAGATCATTGGGTAACGTTGCTTTGATCCTTTCTAGTTATATTTCATCATTACGTAGTTAAATCAACCATTAGAATTCAAATTCAAGGTTTAAAATTGGGAAAAATGGGTGAAACTTCTTAGACTTAATTATGTCATTTAGAGTGGGCATTTGACCTCCGATTTGGGAGATTTTCATATGGTTAGACTCGTGAGAGTACGAGGGTTCTGAAAATTTGAAAGTTATTCAATTTTGAGCCGTTCGCCTGAGGGGTGTTTTGGTCATTTTATCTATTTTCGTGCCCTAGCTTTAATTTTAATGATGAAATCAGTTGTTTGCGATGTTATTTACGTTACGTAATTGGATTGAATAGATTTGGGACATTCGGAGTCGGATACTCGTGGCAAAGGCATCGTTCCTTAGTTGATTTTTGCACCGGTTCGAGGTATGTGGCTTGTCTAACTTTGTGTGGGGGACCTCTCCCCTTGGGAGCTATTACATGTTATTTTAAATGACCGGTACGCGAGGTGACGAGCGTTTACTTGTGCTAGTTGTTGAAAATCTGTTTTACTTAGAATATTTAACTGTGTTTTCTTGCGAATTTGCCTATTCTAAAATGCAATTTAACCTGTGTTAGCTTAGGATAAGAATGTTTAGCTGACTTACTTGCTTAATTGCTTAAACTGTATTATATGTCCTTCGTTAAGAAATGCTAGACTAGAAATTCTATTAATTGTTCTTATTTAGCATTTATCTTATTTGAATTGTGTGGTGTTACGAATTGAGGACTACGGGACGGCATGCCAATAACTCCCTTTGTATGTGTTTCGTTCTATGACTGAGAGTGCAAGATACCAAGAGATTTCTGGCACAGATATGATTCTAGGAGATCCCTCGAGTATATGATGAGGATACCAGGAGATCCCTCGAGTATATGATGAGGATACCAAGAGATCCTCGGGATACTAGGAGATCCCTCGAGCATATAATGAGGATACCAGGAGATCCTCGGGATACTAGGAGATCCCTCGAGCATATGATGAGGATACTAGGAGATCCTCGGCGTACTAGGAGATCCCTCGAGTATATGATGAGGATACCAGGAGATCCTCGGGAAACTAGGAAATCCCCGATGATAGATATCCGGTGGTGATTTGCACTTCTATTTATTTACTGTGTTAGTTCTTGGTTACTGTCTTATTTTTTATTCTGCTAGATTCTCACAGTAGATTATATCCATATGGTCTTTCCTTATTCTATTGATTATCATGTTTTTTATCTCAGTAGGGCCTCGACCTTCCTCGTCACTACCCGACCGAGGTTATGCTTGGTACTTACTGAGTACCGCTATGGTGTACTCACGTCTCTTCTGTGCATGTTTTTCATATGCAGATCCAGGTACCTCTACGCAAGCGCCTTATCAGTAGCTGCATGGAGCATTTCAGAGACTTGAGGTATATCTGCCGCATCCGCAGACCAGAGAGTCTCCCTCTCACTCTACCCCCCTTTAGTTAGTTAGATGCTATTATGTTCTTCCTTGCTATAGACTTTCCGGATGATTAGAGCAGTGTTATGTATTACTCTTAGTCTGTGTTGCCCATGGGTTTCCGGGTCTTTAGGATGGTTTCAGAATTTAAAGTGTTAAAGTGTATGTGCCAGGCGGCAACTGTATACATTACTCACGTTATTTAGCTTTTGATTATGAATTTCGTAAATATTGTTACTTCCGCAATGTGTTAGTCTTACCTAGTCGTGAAGACTAGGAGCCGTCATGACGTGTTCACAGTTGGTGAACTAGGGTCGTGACATTGGGCCTCTTCTTTGGCACTTCACAGACATAATAAAAAGATTACAAATACAAACAAATAGGAAAACAAAGAAACAAAAGAGAATTCACTCTTGAATTAGTGCAGGATCAATCTATAGGAAGTGCAAAAATACTGGCCATGCAATGATTTATCAAGAAGAATATATCTTTGTCATACTGTACCAAAAAATTACAAACATAGAAAAAGCAAGAACCCAAAGATATCTTACCTCCTATTGGTTATATTGTCTAAATGCATACAATGCAATCTCCTATGGAACTTGAATATCAATATATTCTTTAAGCGGCCACAGTACTTGGATTGATTGAAAATTGAAACTTTGATATCTAACTCGACCAAATAGGAATCCTTCAATTGGAGACGCAGAGCCGCGAATGGACACCTCAATCGAAAAACCTCACTGCCTCGAATTACTTTCATTTAGATACCTCATTGAAAAATCTTAGAATCGGCCAGATCTAAAAAGATCGTCGCAATAGTAATAGAGAAAGGGAGTGATGAGGGAAAAGGAAGTGAAGTGAGGTGAGGTCAATTGAAGTCATGGCCATCACCGATCATCACCATCGACGATGGTAGTGCCCACGGAGATAGAGAGCATGAGAGATAGAGGTGCATAATCTTAGGGAGTATTTTATTTTTAGATTTTATTGTCTAAATACAAACAATGCAATCCGCTATGGAACTTGAATATCAATATATTCTCTAAGCGGCCACAGTTCTTGGATTGGTTGAAAATTGAAACTTTGATATCTAACTCGACCAAATATGATCCTTCAATCGGAGACGCATAGCCGCGAATGGGCACCTAACCTCAATGACTTAAATTACTTTCATTTAGATACCTCGCCAGAAAATTCTTGAACCGGCCAGATCTAAAAGTATCATCGCATCAGTAATAGAGAAAGGGAGCGATGAGGGAAAAGGGAGTGAAGTGAGGTGAGGTCAACTGAAGTTATGGCCATCACCGGTCATCATCTCCGACGATGGTAGTGCCCATGGAGATAGAGAGCTTGAGAGATAGATGTGGATAATCTTGGGGAGTATTTTATTTTTGGATTTTGTTGCCTAAATGCAAACAATGCAATCTGCTATAGAACTTGAATATCAATATATTCTCTAAGCGGCCACGGTACTTGGATTGATTGAAAATTGAAACTTTGATATCTAACTCGACCAAATAGGATCCTTCAATCGGAGACGCGGAGACGCGAATGGACACCTCAATCGGAATACCTTACTGCCTCGAATTACTTTCTTTTAGATACCTCGCCGGAAAAGCCTAGAACCGCAGCTAGATCTAAAAAGATTGTCCCAACAATAATAGAAAAAGGGAATGACGGGGGAAAAGGGAGTGAAGTGAGGTGAGGGAAACCGAAGCCATGGCCATCACCGGTCATCACCTCCGACGACGGTAGTGCTCATGGAGATAGAGAGCTTGAGATATAGAGGTGGATAATCTTGGGGAGCATTTGATTTTTGGATTTTGGTGCGGCAGTGTGTCGTGTGTGTGTGCGTGAATTCCTTTTCGCTCAAGGGAGGGTGATGGCTATTGCTTAAGGTGAAGGAGGCTGTTCTTTCTACTTTTTCTTAATGTTAGTGGTCAATCTCTTTTCGTCCCTAGCCCCAATTTTGTTTTCTATTTTTAGTGATGTTACGTCTCCTCCTCTTTTTTTTATGTGTGTGAGTGAAAGATATATAGGTGTAGGATATAGGGATTAATTGGTGGCCAAGAAAATAAGAATGTGTATGTACATATGAGTTTTTTTTAGGGAGAGCATGTGAGTTTGTTACGAAAGATAAAGAAGAATCTTGCCATATGGAAATGACTCATTGGTTTTTGCTTTAATTAAAAAAATTCATTTCTTTTAAGAGTGATAAAATAAAAATACTAGCTAAATTTTTAAAATCAAGAAAATATATTGTTTTTTTCTAAATTTTATTTAATAAAACCTACTAAAATGAAATAAAGGCTAATATATGTAGATTAAACTTAAAACTATTTACTTACTAAAAAGTTTTGAAAAATCCCAAGTATGATAAAAAATTAGGTGCTCACAGTACTGAAAGCCTTATGGACAGCCTAATCCTACAAGAAAAAGTGAAGTCATTGTACCAAGCATTCCTCCTACACCAATTCCAGCAGTAACTCCTACGCATAGCTGAGGTGGGACAAAAACATGAGTGAACTTGTTTCAACAGAATCGAGCTACTACACATGGTGTGTATCACGCTACGAATCCAAGGGACATGACCGGCGCTCGACCAGGTAGCCCCAGTCAAGCGACCTGGGTGTCTCTCCTACCCCACGTGTTACCCCGTATTTTTTTCATTACTTATTAGCCAAGAGAAATAACCATTTACAATCAAAACACCTTTTTATTACAAAACATACATATGGTACATGATTCTTAGCGCGGTTTACTCTTTACATAGCCTAACGTGCAAGATTCATGTTACATAAGTTCATGACCCAAATTTTCTGTCTATGGAGCCTCTAAACATGAAAAAGGGATGATATCGTACTTGCCGGTAACAAGGCTGCGGCTATACCTTATACAAATATCAAAATAAGATCCCAAAACAAAAGCGGCATGAGCCACGCCCGGCCCCGAAAGGAAAGGCGCTCACTAATTCAACTTACAGGAAGTGATGAAGAGCTACGGTCGGTGGACTGGAGTACCTTCTATGGATCCACCTACAATCATAACACGAATGTAGCACCCCCGGCGAAAGGGACATCAGTACACTTGAATTGTACTGGTATGTATGAACAAACTTGCTCCAAGTAAACTCAAGCCATATACAAGTAGGTAACAATAATAGAAACAACAATCAAATGCACAGGAAAAGGAACAATCAAGCCAAACAAGTTTTCAATCTCTCCTGTTTCCCCCTTCCACAATTCCACGTCAATGATTTCACAATTTTCTCAAATGTTTATTTCAATAGTGATTTCGATCACTTTCCACACTTATTACCTCGGCCACCCTTATCACCATATCCCGCACCTTATAACTTCGTGTTGCGGTGCGCAACCCGATCCCACCGTACAGTCACATTTAACCAACAACACAAAAACAATCAACAATTTAAAAAGATCAACAACAATACTTCTTAAGAAATATCAACAACAATTTACAAGTATTTCCATAACCATCAATACTATTTTCCGTCAAATCCAACAACTCACATGTGTTTTACATCACAACGACAATTTCCCACAATAAACCATAGATGTGGTTATCACAGTTATTCCAGTTGCATCATTTACGATTTTCTTTCGTCATTTGTTACTCAATTCTTACCACAAGCACAATCAAAATAATTTCATGAATAAGCCATGCAGATATCACTTACCAAACATTCATACACCAAATAAGGCGATTCTACAAAGATCAAGGTTAGCCATACATACCTGGAGCCAAATTCCCTTTTTAACTTCTAGTTTCAATTCACCAAATAGTCTAGCAATGTCAATCTAGTGCACAAGTTAAGACATATGGCTTAGAATTGGGGTTCACAATTTCTTCTCAAACTTATTTAGGTTATCAACTCTTCTCTTGCAAATCTCTACCTCTACCCAATTTTCACTTGCTAGGTTTTAGGTTTAAAAAGGCATGCATGTGTGGTTTCAACCATTATTTTCAAGAATCAAGGTGCGAGAACCCCCTCCCTTAGCTTAAATCGAAAAAAAATCAAGGAAACAGGGTTAGGGATTTTACCTGCAAAAATTGGGGATGAAGGCAATCAATTAGAATTTTTCCGGCCCGGGTAGTTTGAAGAATCAAATTGATGAAGCTTCCTTTCTCCCTCAAGAACCCTCTCTTCCCTCTCTCTTATTTTGCCCAAAAGATTATTAAAATGAGGGGTTGGGAGTGTTTTATTAAAAAGGGGTCGGGTTTAAAATTTTATAAAAATAAAAGCCCGAGCAGGATCTGCGGTCGCACTATGCGATCACAGAGATGAAATGCGGTCCGGAGATTGGACCGCAGAAGTGTCCCAAACACTAAACGTCTGTGCCTGGGTATGCGATGGGAATGCGGTCCGCATTCCTATTCTGCGGTCGCATAATGCACCGCAAAACTGACCTTCACAAATCCTTGAGGGACTTATGCGACGACTATGAGGTTCGCATATTAGTTATGCGATCGCATAATGGACCGCACTTCTAACATCAATTTCGACCAACTCTCTGATTAACTCCACGGCATAAATACGGTCCGCATACCTAATCTGCGACCGCATTCTGGACCGCATAATGTCAATTTTCTAGAAAATTTTGATTCTTGATTTTTAAGTGCAAAATCAGTAACAAGGGTGCCGCGAAAATTTTTTACACATTCCCAACACATATACCGAACTCGACACCATGAAGTACTAAGCTTTGAGCACAAATTTTTCACGGGGCCTTACAGTGTGACACTTCAATACATACCTCCACAAATTGTTGATAGGCAACCAGTTTTGCAACTAGAACTCCAGGATGTGGTGGAGGAAGAGGAGAAATGGAGTGCAGCGATGATTGCATATATAATTGGGGACAATCCTGGTTATAATGCAATGAAAAGGTATATTACACAACACTTGCTAGGTATTACTGAACCTGAGTTGTTCTTACATGATGAAGGGTATTATGTGATTAAGTTTCAGTCGATGGGTGATATGCACAAAGTGTTCTATGAGGGGCCTCACACCGTTAACAATAGACCAATAATCCTAAAGCCTTGGACTCCTGATTTTGATTTAAGTAGGAATTCCTAGCCGAGATCCCTCTATGAGTTATATTCCCTAAACTACCTATGAGTTGATGGGGTAATGAATCTTTTGAGTAATATTGCCAGTGCAATAGGAAAACTTTTGTTTACAGACAAATGCACTGCTAAGCAAACAAGAATCTCCTATGCGAGGATGCTGATAGAAGTTAATGTATCAAAGACCCTGCCAACAGAGATAGCTGTTATGGATCCTAGAGGCAGAAAATTTCAGCAGCAACTAGTGTATGGGTGGAAGCCTAATTACTGTGACAAATGCCAGAAGATTAAGCACATATGTACTACTCAATAAGGGCCTAAGATGTAATAGAATGAGCATCCAAACCGAAAAAGAGAACAAAAGAAAGTAACATATGAATGGAGAACTAAAGGACCAGTAGGGTTTGAAACTGTTAAGCCACAAACTCCTACAGCACAACAACAGGAACAAGTTAACTTAGCTATGGTGACTCAGGAAACTACTTTGCCACAGGAGATGAGAAAGATTCAAGAGATTGCTGAAAATGATACTTCAAGATTGAGGGCAGCGGATAAAGGCAAAGCTATTGAAAGTCCAGTGATGAACCTAGAAAATTTTCCTTTATTGACTTATTCTGTTTGTAGGAATAGTCCTTAGAAAGGATCTACAAGTACAAGTGTGAGCTCCTCTCTACTTCATGGCATAGGTGGAGGTAAGCACAAGAATTTATGACTTAGTTAATATGAAATGTCAGTGGAATTAATAAATGGTATAAGCAGAAAGAATTGAAGAAATATCTTATAGCTAGAAACATAAAGCTTGTTGGTATCATAGAAACTCGAGTTATGGAGCATAATATGAAGAAAGTTTTCTCCCATATTGCCCCTGAGTGGGAAATTTTGCAAAATTACACATGTGAAACTAATGGAAGAATCTAGATAATATGGGATCCCAGTTATTATAAGGTTACTTTAATTAGAGTAGAAGCACAAGCTATCAATTCCCTAGTTAATAAAATTAGAGGAGATCAGGAATGTTTACTCACTATGGTGTATGGTTTCAACACTATTGAACAGAGGAAAAAATTATGGGAAAATCTTATTGAAATTGGATAAGGGGTCAACAAACCATGGGTCCTTGGAGGAGATTTAAAATCAGTGTTACAGCTTCAAGATAGGATCAGTGGGAATCCAATAAACCTTGCTGAGATTCATAATCTCACAAAATATGTCCAAGAGTTAGGTATTACTGAATTGGCATGGGAAGGTGATTACTACACTTGGTCCAACAAACAAAATGGAATGGATAGGATTTGGAGCAGAATAGATAGACTGTTTGGCAACTACGAATGGATGATGCAGTGGGGACACATCAGTACTGTGTATGATGTTCCTTTAGATCAATGTATTCCTTTATATGTTTCAAAGCATTATTTGTCAGTTGTCTTTACTTCTTGTATGCTTACCATCCTATGAATCCCCAAATCCTTATCACCCCTTCTATGTGTTTGTATTTCTCCTGACTGATGTGTGATTATGCCAGAGTCAACTATTTCTGAGTATGTCCAAATCAATCTTAAGACCTTTGCTGGGTTATATAGCCAAAGGTCTATGTATCCCCAAAACCCTTGACCCCCCTGTATGACTACTATATTTTGTAAACTAGCCGTGTGTGATCTTTTCTTAAGGTGTTTAAGCTTGCTTACTACTCCAACCTCTTTTCAAACAATCTTTGTTGCTTTACTAATTTCTTTCAAAACAGACTTTCCAATACAGTCTTTAATAGCCCTTTTGCAACTTGGGTCCTACACTTCCACTTTACTCTTAGTCAATAAGTTTTGCCCCCTCTAGTATGTGTACTGACTTGGGATCCTCTTGAGATCCCTATGAACTCTGGCATACTAAGGTTGGACTTTTCACACTGCATTGGTTCAATTCTTGGTTTCTAAGTTTAGGTGTAAGCATTGCCTAGGGTCCTTGAGACCCTTAGGGAACTTTGATACACCTAGACTCTGATTTGTTTATGGAATTGAGACTTATGAGACCATTGGAGGCTTTGAGAAACATGGGCCTAATTGTAGGCTCCCTATAGAATAGCTTCTTGATTTTCTATTTTACTTATGTAATTCATTCATTGGCCTATAATAATTTGTAAATAGATATTTGGAGTATTTAGTGAAGGGGTGGGTAGATGTATACTCTATGGGGTAATATGGGTAGAAATCCTGCTCTAAGGATCTTCTTTTAGAATCTGTCTACTTTACTCAATACAAAACAAGCTTATAGGTTTTACTCTTTTAAATCTGATTGTTTTGCCTAATAGAAAGCATGCCTGTAAGATTTCAATTCTAACGTCGTTTGCATCAAGTAGAAGTCACATTCCTAAGGTTCTGCATTTTGTCATGTTAAAAACCATGTTCATAGGGTCCAAACAATCATGTCTTAAATCAATTCAAATATAGATGCCATGCCCATAGGATTCGACTCCGATTGAGTTCTAATATGTCTTTTTGTATGTTGTTGCAAATCGACTAAAATCAGTAATACGTCTAGATATCATGCCTATAGGGATCTATACTCGCAATTCTATCTGGTAATTATATTTAGCCTAATAAACCAATTTCATTACGACTAGTTCATTTCTAAAGCTGGTCCTATTAAGCATTAACATTTCCTGAAACAAGTTCTTTCAAAATTTCATTAATCTCATTAGATACCATTCTTATAGGTATTAAAAGAGTCTATTTCGAAAACCTGTTTGTTTCTCCATTAATATAGACACAGTATACTATATAGGCAAGCCTTAAGGAATTTTCAAAACTACGTTCCCTTGAAGCTCTCTGTCATTTAACGTTTATGATTCTAATAACTTTTAAAAGAGTCCCTAGTCAACTTCATGGTTATAACTTCTGGGCATATAAGTTTGTTCTATTTTTGCATAGTCACTTAGAGATCGTGCTTTAGGACTTTGATTAATAAAGACCTTAACTGTGTTTGAGTCGTGCTTCTTGTATGTTTACTTGAGGAGGAAACTTTGAGCCTCTTATCTGCTCCCATTATGTGTAAATATCCTACATGTTTTGACTGTCGCTTTAGAGTTTTATCTTTCTAAACCTTAGGGGTCGTCTAAAACTACCTATAGGTAGAGATCCTAAATCCCTCCAGGACCATTAAGAAGGAAAGAGTAGCAGCACGCAATAGAGATCGCTGACCAACACTTGCTTTGCATGACCATTATAGGGATGGGAAGGGTAGATAAAGATATGATGACCGGTGTGCTAATGCCACGCGTAGCCCATTTCGAAGGTGTGATTACCAGGCATTGTACTGATGTGATCCTATAGGCTAACCAACCTAGGACCTCCTTCTCCCCATATCATATTTGCTTGAAACTTTATTTTCCTTTTTTTATATAAAACCTGTTTAAGTTCTTATTTTAAGACAATTCCCAACATGCTCTACTTGCAATTATTTGCTTCAATTGTTTATTTATGGACTAATTTGTGAATATAAGTTCAGCTGGAACCCACAGTTGTGGACCAAGAGAGGTGCCTAACACCTTCCGCTCGAGGTTACTTCGAGCCATTACCCTAATCTCTAGTAATGCAAACCAACTCAAGAGTTAATCATTCTAGGTGCCTTAACGCACCATAATCCGTTAGGTGGTGACTCTTCAAATACCCAATTCCCAAAAGGAAATGAGCCATTACACCCTGTGAATGTCGAAACCCGGACATCTCCCCGCGAGGAGGGAAAAAGGGGGGTGAGACAGCATGACGACTCTGGGTGGGGATATTTTTAGGCTCTTACCATAACAAACTTATGAATTAGTCCAAGCATGCTTTATCCTGTATCCTTCTCCTTTGAATTTAATTGATTATTTTAAGCATTTATGATTCCTTTATTACCTTCAAAACTGACTTGTCTCCTTGTTTTTCTTACTCTGTAAATGTCTTTTCAATTACTAAATGTTGTATTTATTTTTTCCTACGTGAAAATACTTCCCTACATGTTATTAAGTACTGCATAAATCATGCTCCGCATCATATTCCGCCCGTTCATATCAAATCCTATACCAACGCTTTAATGAGTGGTTGCGTTGTTCCTATTTTCTACCCTTAAATTCGAAAAGACTTATTTGCGATAAAACCAGTTGCTCAGTGGTACAGTCGACGATTTCGTGCCTTCTCCCTCAAGTTGTCCACTTGAGGGTACCAGTCTAAAATCCCATAGAAACCTTACTCTATTTAAATTGTGCATGCATCATGGTCAAACCTAGTCAGATAAGTTATGTTATCCACATAATGATCCTTTAAGATAAGTCTAGTCCAAAGTCCATCGGGTTTTCCATAATCCCAACGGACACAACCATATTCTGTGCATTAATTTGGAGAACTAAATGTCGATATGATAATCATAAATGTATAAATAGTCGAATCCGGTGGGGGTAAGAACTAACCCTTTGTTTTGTAGAAAATAAGGTATGAGGTCCCGAAATTTAGTATAGTTAGCAATATCCCTCCATTATTGCTAGATTGGTGGGAAGATCTCTCCTCAAGTGACAAAAAGCACGTGAAAAAGTACCTAGGTAACTTGCCATCCCTGCTAGATATTGAACCAAACAACAAACTGATTGAGTGAGGGAGGACATTTGGCCCGAGCCTACTTGTTGCTTGGACAGCACGAGTTGGGGGATCTATATGATGGAGTCCGGGAGATCGAATCTGGGGAAGGTCCTTTTGGGACCAAATAAATTAGGACTATTTGCTTTTCTTAAAATATAATAAGGCCAAGTGCCAATAGGAACTTGTTTTATTATTATGTTAGTGTCGTTTTGGATTCGTCTACTTTTATATCAGCATATCATACCAGATCTAGAGTCACTCCACCTCTTTCTCCTCCAGGAAACACAAAAAGCAGAGGGAAGGAAAACATGGAAGACTTAAGTTGAATCCGAAAAAAAACATTGAGAACACTGAGACCTCCAACGGCCATAGTACTCCTGCCCCGAATGACCTAGTTTTGAGATTTGAACAAAAGATACTGGAACTAAAAGGAGAACTTGAGCAGGTCCGCAGTTCGGCAAACTTTTCACTCGCCCTCAATGTCCTAGATATCCACCAACAAAATGCAAAAAACCAAATACCTCCTCAAAACCCACATAACTAACAGCCGCAAAATCCTACCATACCAAATCAATACGCCACTCTACTACAAAATATCAATCCATTGCCGATGCCAACTCCACCACAACAGCATCAACCAATCCCATACCTACCAACCACCACTTACCACATTTCCCAAAATACACCACCCCTCATTCCCGATCCACAAAACTAGACCAATGACCATTACTATACACAAGCCCCTGTCACCCATCAGAGAAATCCCATATACATGGAAACCGTACCACATGTTATCCAACCATTCTCTTGTGCATCAGAACCCTTCGAAAAGGACCTGCTTATTAAGACGATGGCCAAATAGCTCAAAAAAGTTAACAAGCCAAGTTCAAGGTGTTGAAGGCGATAGAGGAATAGAAGGTTTGAACTACGAAGATCTGTGCATACAACCCGATGTGGAATTCCTGGAAGGATACAAGCCTCCCAAGTTTGAAATGTTCGATGGTACGGGTGATCCCAGGGTTCACCTAAGGACCTATTGCAACAAACTTTTTGGGGTCGGGAAAAATGAAAAGATCCGAATGAAGATCTTTATGAAGAGCCTTACTGGGGATGTTTTATTATTATATCAGCAAAAATCATAAGAAGTGGTCAAATTAGGTAAGCATGCCATCAGATTTCATGGACTGGTTCAGGTTCAACACAAAGAATGCACTGGATGTCTTCTACATTCAGAATCTCAAGATGACACCCACAGAGACCGTACGTGAATATGCTACCAATTGGAGGTCAGAAGCGGCCAAGGTCAGGCAATCCGTGGACGAAGAGATGAATAAATTTTTTCCAGGGCACAAGACCCGCAATATTATGAGAGGTTGATGGTTATCAAAAATAAAAAATTCTCTGATATCATCAAGCTCGGAGAAAAGATTACAGAAGGGATCAAAAGCGGAATGGTAATAAACTTCAAGGCTCTGCAAGCCACAAATAAAGCACTACAGTCATGTGGCATATCGAAAAAGAGAGATGTTGGGGCAGTAATGGTAGCCCAGGGCCCAAAATCCCCACTAGTCTACCAAACACCTCCACCCACATACCAAGCACCACCGCCCACATATCAACCTTCATCATCTAGATACTCCCGACATCCTCTGTCCATCACACATATAACTCCCAACTATCCCACTTCCAATCAGCACCAGCTTGGAAAAATTTTCCAAGACCACGATAAAACTTTGACCGCAAGCCATCCAAACATTATACCGCTATTGACGAGCCCATTGAACAATTATATGAAAGATTAAAGGCCGCTGGTTATGTCACTCATGTTACCACTGTGGCATTAGAAAACCCATTCCAGTGGCTCAATCCAAACAAGATTTGTGCGTACCATTCCGGTATGAAAAGGCACACCACTGTTGTGTGCCGGACATTAAAGGATAAGATCCAAACGTTAATTGACAATAAGGTCATACAAGCAAAGGTGGCTTCACCTAATGTCCGCAACAATCCCCTTCCTGATCACAGAAGTAATGGTATACATGTGATAGAGACAAATGAAGAATGGGACCCCGAAGGGTCGATCGGGCTTATTCGGGAAGGCGATGACTCTAAGGTCGCAGTCACACTTACTCCTATCGTGGTTCAAACGTAGGCACCGATCGAGGTTGAGGTAATTACATCAGATCCATTCGAGGTAGAAATGACTCATAGCCACCCCCACTCTATTCGAAGTACAGGTGGTCACACCATTCGCTATGACAGTATCAACCACACCCCGATTCAACTCAAAAGAAAACCCTGGGATTATGTCACTGAGTCTCGGCGGAAGGGGATGGCCAAGGTAGAGGAATCTGACCTGGCACAGGGATTGACTAGGACCAGAAGAGTCTATACACCTGAACATCTAAGGGGTACAAGTAAGAAAGCCACTACTAGGAAACCTATTATTGAGAGTGGGCAGATGACATGTGGAGAAAAGTATAGGAGAAAGAGTATTTTGTTGTTGATCACTTGAACAAAGTCCCTGCATAGATATCTATCCTGTCACTATTACAGAATTCAAAAGCATACAAGAATGCCTTGATGAAATTACTGACTGAGCCTTATGTACCCAATAATATCACTGGTGAAGAAATGGCCAACATGGTCGGTCAGGTGCTGGAGAGCCATATCATTATCTTTCACGAAGATGAGCTACCGCCCGAAGGCTTGAATCACAATCAAGCGTTACATATTATGGTACAGTTTGAAGACAATTTCATTGCTAGGTCCTGGCTGATGGAGGTTCTAGTCTGAATATTTGTCCACTTGATACCCTGAAAAGGTTGGACAAAGGTTTCCATGAAATACAAACCAGAAGCATGAATGCGAAGGCTTTTAATGGTTCCCAGAGGGCCACGATCGGGGAAATCAACCTTTGTTTGCAAATAGGACCACTTGGTTCAACGCTAAGTTCTAAGTGCTTGATATACCAACCTCATATAATCTTTTGTTTGGCCGCCTATGGATCTATGTTGCTGGAGCTGTGCCCACCACACTATATCAAGCCGTAAAATCCAAATAGAACCATCAGGAGGTAATCATTCATGGAGACGGGAGTAACGCCATCTGCACCAGTCAAACCATTCCCGCCATTGGACACAGAAGAAGGGTAGAAGGGGAAAGCTACCATCACATCGAATGGGTCAATGCTGTGTAAAAAGACAAGTGGTGGCATAACAAGATAGAAAGCATATGGTCTGGATATGACCCCGGCAACGGACTGGGAAAGAACCTCCAAGACATCACCAAACCAATACAGCTGAAGAATCATGGTACTACCTTTAGGCTCAGATACCAGTACACATAGTAAGAATATAGGAATTGATCGCCTCCATGGCAAGGACCATATTACCCTCTTGAGCAATCGGTACCCTTTTTAGAACAAGCTTTCCATCAGGCAGACACAATACGGGGAACTGCTGAAGAAGCACTAGCTGGGCTGAAGGACATGTTCTTGGAATATGAGGATATGGACTGCAGTGCCATAATTGAGGATGAGGAGGAAGAAGGCCTCACCATTCATACTGTGGAAGAGGGAGTTGTTCTCAGAAACTGGACCGCCACACCATCCCGAGCCCGCCGAATCCCTGTGTAGCTTGGTAGAATTTATAGTTATTCTAGACATTTAAGTTTTCCATCAATTTTGTTTCAAGATTTCTCTGTTTTGCTCGACCCACCGAGCCAAGCTTTTGTTTGAACAATTTTCTCAGTTTTAATCAAATGTATCTATCATTTATCATTATTCATTACTATTTTTATACTTTTCCCTTCTACAGTGTTATTATTACTTTCCTGATGAATCCGTGACTGCGACATGTAATGAGGAAACACAATATGACAATAGTGACTCATAGGAAGAAGATGAGATACCCGAGGAGATTGTTATAGAAGTTAAGAATTTTGAGAACAAGCCTAAGTCCAACTTGGACGAAACAGAAGTAGTAAATTTGGGAGATGCCGAGACCATCAAGGTCACTCACATCAACATTCACTTATCGCACACAAAGAAAGAAGAGTACATCCATTTTCTAAAGGAATACGAGGATATCTTCACATGATCGTATGACGATATAACCGGTTTGAGCACATATATAGTAGCTCACAAGTTGCTTACCAGTACCATATGCCCGCAAGACAAGGAGAAACTCAGAAAATTCAAACCAGATATGAGTTTGAAGATCAAGGAGGAAGTTACCAAGTAGATCAAAGCCAAGGTTCTTAGGGTGGTTGAGTACCCAACATGGTTAGCTAATATTGTGCCAATTTCAAAGAAAGACGGGAAGGTCCGAATATGTGTTGATTATCATAATTTAAACAGAGCAAGTCCCAAAGACAACTTCCCGCTACCAATGCCATCCCAGCTGAGGTAGATCTTCCTTCTTTAAGAGTCATACATGAAGCTGAACTCAGCGATGCAGAGTGGACAAGGAGCCACTATGAATAATTGGCCCTTATCAATGGAAAGAGAATGAACACGGTATGTCATAGCCAAATTTATTGGAACAAAATGTTCAGAGCTTTCAACAAAAGAGTCAAACTGAGATAGTTCGCACCAGGACAGTTGGTATTAAAGAAAATTTTCCCGCATCAAGATGAAGCCAAAGGGAAATTCTCTCCCAACTAGCAAGGTCCGCACATAGTACAAAGGGTCCTGACAGGAGAAGCACTCATACTTTCAAAAATGGACGGAGAAATCTGGAAAAAACCAATCAATTCAAACGCAGTCAAGAGATACTATGCCTAGATTTTTTTCACTTTTCTTTTATGATGTAATTGAACTGCGCTTGACCTGATTCTCATTTAAGAGGGAATACGTAGGGAGCCTTATGGGTTCGGTCATATCATAATAAAATTTTCATTTCCCCTAAAATTTGAAACTGGGCAGAATTTTGAGGAGGGTCCTCTAAATTCCGAAACAAGTCCAGCCAGCACCATCACATGCCAGGAAGCCAGTCGTCAGTCAAAAATTGGGGTAGAAATTTTGAGAGGGATTCTCAAAATTCCGGAAAACATTCAGCAAGGTCCGCCATCCATAAACAGTTAAAAATCATCTACCAAACTGGGGAAGAATTTTGAGGAAGATCCTCAAAATTCCAACATAAGAGAGCTGCAATGCCTTTGAAATGTGTCACAATCACTAGTTCATCAAAAATTACTTGATATATCAATACGCTTCGAAAATGATTCTATTTAATCAATGAATGCATATTTTTTTTGAAAGTTCTATTTTTTCATAACGGTCGGGCGCTGTAGACGTGTGATTTTTGAACCTCCCTAAGAATTTTCATATTTTTAGCGTAAATATTTAATTTAGGCCTAATATAGCTATTTCAGCTAATTTTGACTATTTTACTTTATTTCAGCACAAAATGAAAAAATTACAAAAATAAAAAGATATATAAATTTTAGTTTATGTACTTCTCATAAACTTGAAAAATACAAAAAATAGTACCTTATTTTTTATCTATATATAATTTTGAAAATTACAAAAATAGTTTTATTAATATTTTGTAGTCATTTTAATCTTTAAAAAATAGAAAAATAGTACTTTATATTTTTATCTTTATATAAAAACGAAAAATTACAAAAATATAGTTTTGTTTTAATTGTCAATCTTATTTTTATAATTATTTTGCTCATGTAGGATTAATTAAATAAAATCGTATTTTCATTCTCGGTTCCGGGCAAAGAATAATATTTGAGTTCAAACTACCCGTTTTTAGGCCTAATTTTCGGGCCTAGCCCATAATAATCCGAGCCCACCACACGTGAGGGGACACACGTGGGGGACACGGACAAAGCACGAGAAAGACCCATCACCCTTGGGTACCCAACCCACGTGAGACCCTTCTTATTTTGGTCTTGATATTTTTAAAACACAATACACAAACACACGGATATAGACAGACAAGCTCACGTTTTGGAGGGGGAGGATTTTGACTTCATCTTCTTCTTCATCAGGGAAAACCAACACAAAAACCCTGAGGACCAGCCTTCCCTCTCCAGGTGCACGACACCAACCAAACACCAACCAAAACCTCTCAACCACTGCCTTCTCCGACCAGCGCCTACGACCACTCATCCTCCATAGCTGCCGCTTCGTCTGCTTCTTCTCCGGCAATCCAGCAGCTCACGACCAGCCGCCAACGTCTCCTCCACGACCACCTGGAGCTACTGCTTCTCCCTCGCGTCGACCACCTAGCAGCTCCTAAACCAAACCAAACACAAGTCCCCACCTCCCTTCAACCAGCAACAAGCAGTCGACCAACCTCCAATGTCCACCCAACTTCTAAACAGCCCGTCGTCACTGCTCAAATGACACTCACCAAACGACCCCTTCAGCTCATCGTTCCTGCTGCCTTCATCATCGATAAAACCCAGTCGCCATTGACCACCAGTCCACACGAACCAGCTTTAAGGTCGTCGATGGTCGTCGTCTAGGGAGGTTCTATTTCAGTCAACTTTGGGGTGCCATCCGGTTGGAGGTCCATTTGAGTTCGTCGTCGTTTGTTGTCCGAGGTTGAGGTCGCCATTGAGGTTCCCGTGCCATCACGTTTTTTGTTCGAATCCTTGTGTGATTGGTCGAGCTTCGAAACAGTATTGTAAAGGTGCACTTCTCAAATTTCATATTATTTTATCTCATTGTTTGAACTGGTTTGGTGTTATGTTGGTCCGTTGGTATCTTGCTTAATTTAAATGAATTTGTGTCTCTCTATTTGGTATGTGTTTTCCATGAATTTGTTTCATATGAAAATCTTTGTATCTACGTCACGGAAGTTGGATTTAGTTTTTGCCTAGTTAACTTTGCTCTAAAAGTGCATTGGTTTATCTTAAATACTGTAATTAATTTTTAGCTTTATGTATTTTACTTTGGCTTGCTAGGTAAAAAAAAATGTAAAATAAGGGGTAGTTAGTAGTCACAGCAGGATACAACATGTTCGGAGATTATAGTTTATTAATATTAGGATATTAGATTAATTTTCTTAAAAATTATATTACGATTGAGAAGTTGCCTTCAAATTATTGCTTTTTACACGGAATATGGATTTTGTCGTAATTAAAAAATGAGATGAGCCTCGCTAAACAAAACACATAAATTGCGGGGCCCTCATAAATGTATATATATTAAAAATACTTAGACTTCGGGATGGACCGTTTAGTGAATTGCACGGCCTTCCCCAAACTAATAAGGCGTTAGACTCTTTAGGCGCATATTTTAATAACATTACCTCCCTAAATTCGGGTGCACATTTATGTGACCCAAATTCAAATCTCCACGAAGTCGAAATGTGTCGATAATCACAGGCACATTGATGTGACGTGGTTCGAGATACGTTTTCACAACGTTGCAATTCTTTTTGTTAAAACAATAATAATAATAATATTAAAAGCGGTTAAAGGTTAAAATTTGCACATAAGTTAAGCATGTTATAAATCAGATAATTAAGCCAAATATGACAGTTGAGCGACCATGCTAGAACCACGGAACTCGGGAATGCCTAACACCTTCTCCCGGGTTAACAGAATTCCTTATCCAGATTTCTGGTTCGCGGGCTGTTAAATAGAGTCAAACCTTTCCTCGATTCAGGATTCAATCGGTGACTTGGGACACCATAAATCTCCCAAGTGGAGACTCTGAATCTCTTAATAAACGAATACCATTTCGATTGTCCTTTAATTGGAAAAACTCCCTTTACCACGCCCTTCGCAGGGTGCGGTAGCGCAAAAAGGAGGTGCGACAGCTCTGGCGACAGCTCTAGTGACTCTGCTGGGGACCTATAACCCAGGACAAACTGGTTCAGGGTTAGAAATTCGAGCTTGGTATATTTGTTGTATTTGGCTTGTATATTATCTGATTTTGTTATATGTTTGGGCCTAATGTGCTAAGTGTTGCTATTACCGCTTTGATATTTTGTGAACTGTATATAAACTGTGCCGAAATCCATCCTCCCTCTGAGTCTTCTTGAAAATAAAATTGGGCATTTGCTTGACATAGCCCGCTTTCTTTGAGATAGCCGAGGTGCCTGACATCCGGTGAAGGATTTTAGTCAAACAAGTTTTAGGCGGGGAGCACCACCAGTTAAGCCGGAAAGCAATGCTACCGGTACACTGACCCTCCTCGGCTCAAGTTGTCCCCTCGAATAAGCCAGTCTAGATACTATCTCCAATAAGATGTTAACTTAGAATAACAAAGCCCCATGTCGGATCCCTAGTAGGAACGCTTATTTGCATCATGTTGCATTCGACTTAGGGGACTCAACACAGGGGTTGGGTCCGTCTAGGACAGGTAACCTGAAACGAAAAGACCATCTTGATGCATCCTATGTGCTACATGTTGCATTTATTCAAGTGTAAAAGGGTCATTTTGCGGACCAATAATAATTAAGGGCAAATGACACGCCTGGTCATGCTGATCTCGTTAAATAAGAAGGCTGCACGGTTTTTTTAGATAAGCATGACATTATTTTAATCAAAGGCATGGGGAACAATTGTGGAATCCAAGAAGTCTTGGAATTCCCCTATGTCCCCCTTGCTTCATTTTTGGGAAAAGCACATGGGGAACATTTGTGGAACCCAAGAAGTCTTGGAATTCGCTCATGTCCCCCATGCTTCCTTTTTTTTAATCAAAAGCATGAGGAACATTTGTGAAATCTGAGATGTCTTGGAAGCCACCAATGTCCCCCATGCTTCATTTTGGGACAAACGCACATGGGGAACATTGTGGAATCCAAGAAGTCTTGGAATTCCCCCATATCCCCCACGCTTCATTTTTGGAAAAAAGCACATGGGGAACATTTGTGGAATCCAAGAAGTTTTGGAATTCCCTATGTCCCCATGCCACATTTTGAAAATCAAAAGAGAAGCATTAAAGTTCAAAAAGATTTTGTACTTTGTCATCATTTTCCATAAATTAGAAAATAAAAAAATAAAAAAGAGAAAATAAAAATTCAAAAAGATTTTGTACTTCGTCATCATTTTCTATAAATCAGAAAATAAAATAAAAAAGAAAAAGAAAATTCTAAAAGTTTTTGTATGTTTCATCCATTTTCAAAAAAATATATATATATATATATATATGTTTCTCTAAATTATTTGTTCTCGCCCGTATCCAATCGGCAGAACTACGTTGGTTTGATTCTCACCGGATGTGAGATACGTACGCAACCCTCATCGGGTCCAACCTCCCCTTTTTGCAAAAATAGTCAAGAAATGTCAAATTCTAATTTTGTTATAAATAAGTCGGGTGATGTCGTCCTTATCAAATATAGCCGAATGTTCCCGAAAGGGACGCCGGAAGGCTAACTTTGCATGAATGACTGCTTTGGGTCAGGTTTTGATTTTTGACCCTCACAGCCTTTAAATCTTCGTCCCCGAGGCGCTGAAAGGCCGTATTTGCAATATCGGGTTTTATTTTGAAAAAAATAAAGAGTCGTAAATAAGTCGGTGATGTTGTTTTTGCTGAAAATAGTTGAATGTTCCCGAAAGGGACGCCGGAAGGCTGACTTTGCATTAATAGCCACCTTTAATCATTGTTTTAGGATTTTGGTCGGTTAGCTAACGCAGCCTTAAAATCTTCATCCCCGAGGCGCTGGAAGACCGTGTTTACAATATCGTGTTTTATTTTGAAAAACAAGAAAAAAAATCATCATATAAGTCGAGTGACGTCGTTTTATAAAAAATAGTCGAATGTTCCCAAAAGGGACGCCGGAAGGCTGACTTTGCATAAACAGCCACCCTTGGTCATTTTTGAGGTTTTTGACTGGTTAGCCCACACAACCTTAAAATCTTCGTCTCCGAGGTGCTAAAAGGCCGTGTTAGCAAAACCAGGTCTTTTATTCTAATTTGAAAAACAAGAAAAAAAAAGAGTCAGTAGGCAAGTGAATGCCTTTGTGATTTTAGGTCAAAATAAGCCGAGCCAGTTTCGGCAGTGTAGTAAACCGTTTTTGCCAAGATAACCTTAGAGTATCTTTCAGTTGTCGAAAGGCTATTTTCGTAAAAGAACGGACAAGTTTGTAAAATAATCCTTCCAGTCCTCAAAGTTCATGTGAAATTGAGAAGCGACCACGTTTGCAGAAATAGCCAGTTGGTTGAAATTGGCAAACAAGGAAGGAATCTGCCAGTCTATTTTTTAATTTGTATTTCTCTTGATTAGATCATGTGGTGTTTTGATTTTCGAGTCTGTAGGTTGTCCTTTCGTCAAAGCCTGTTAAATATGGTCAGCTTTTAAACATGTGTTATCAAGTTTGTTGTATTATAAAAATGAAAAAAAAAATTGTTTTGCTGTTGTTTACCGTCTATCTACCCGAACTACGCAAGGTCTTATTCATGCGGGGTCATTATATGTAGGCAATCTCCATAAGATTCGACCACAACAAAAAAAATTAAAAATTAAAAAAATGAAAAAAAAATCGAAAAAAAAGAAAAAAAACAAAAGTGAAAAGTTTTGATAATAATAAGGACTGACTGATGTCCACAAAAAAAATTGTTGATAATAATAAGGACCGACTGAGTCCATTATAACATGTTTTGTTTTGAATTGTTGAGAAATTTGAGGTGATTGGTTTGTGGTGCGCCGGAAACACAAGACCTAGGAAAACCTGATTGTGATCCAAGACAGTGACACCCGGAATATCGCGCAGAATCCATTACCTGCACGTCATGATGCACACTTTGTGGGGATGATGCCTGGTGACAGGGAGCACGTGAATCCTCTTGGGATGTAATTGATTAAAGCTGAAAATGTTGAATAAGATGTCGTGCTTGGTAATTGGGAAGACTCTCCATTTCTTGGTCAACCATAGTGGAGTTTTTTGGTGGCTTATTTTGGTGTCATTTCTGTTGTCCAGATTATTTTAGGGTTGTAATCTGGATATTGTCTTGTAAATCAAACCCTTATATCTTTTGATTTTGTCCAGTCCCTTTGGTTGTAGTATCTCATTTAATGTTGTCTAGGTTTGTTCTAAGGGTTGTAACCCCATCTTAGTTTGTTTGTTTTGTTGTTCGAGTTGTTGTTTCGTCGGTTAATGCAATATCCTATTTTCTTTTACGTTTAGTCATTTTCTCTTACTTTTCGCTTGCTATAGTCCTTTTTTTATGTCAACTCTAGTGACATGGCATGCACACGTAATTTTGGCCTAATATTAAAAGTTAATCGTAAAGCCATTGGGAGGTGATCGGGACATTTAAAGGAAATAAGAACGGTTTGAGATTATGTGAAACCCGAGTCATGTGAAACTGGGGCAAGTAAAAATAAAACCGTTAAAGGCAAGCTGGCCAAATTGACATGGGGTCGTTCATCCTAATGAAAATAAGAGTGTTGCCCAACAGTGCTTTAAAAATATGGCGAATGCTAATCGTGTTGTTTGCACTTGCCATGTTTTGAAGATTGGAATGACGAAGGCATTTTGTTCTGCTATCCAAACACCTTATCTTTCATTAACCCTTTGAGCTTTATTTGATTTCTTTCATACCCCTCCTTCGGAATCAGTAGCAAAGACTAGAAACACAAACGTGGAAGATAAAGAAAAAGAAAAGGAAAAAAGAAGGAAAAGAAAACAACAAAAGCAAGAAAAAAAAACAAAAGAGAAAAAGAGATAAAGAAAAAAAAAAGGGAAAAATGAAAAGAAAAATTAGAACAACGAGGAATTGGGAACTATTTTTGACCTGATTCCTCAAAGAGGATACGTAGGCGCTTCACAGCTCGGTCATAGCGTAAATAAAAATAAAAAATCCCCAAAGAAACTGAGGCAAAAGTTGTGTTTATTATAAATAAATCTAGTTCCGAAGGTTGAAATTTTGAACCCAAAATTGATGCGTTTTTGAGCCTTTAATACCCTTTCTTTCTAGCCTATCCAAAATCCCACATTACGGTCCAGAGAAAGACCTTTAGACCAATCTTTAAAAGAGGCCAAGTCAGGAAAATGAAAGAGTCTTACCAGAACATAACACTCTGATTACCAGCATAAAAGAGTCTGATCCCCGCAGAAAAGAAATGTGAGAGAGTCTTAGCGGTAACACCCCAATACCCAGCTTAAAAGTAATACAAATGCGAGAGTCTTATCGGTGAAAACCTTCACGGGCACCATCAGGCGATGAAAGCTGAGAGAAAAACCAAAATGAGAGAGGCTTGATAGTGAAAACCTTAGGGCACTACAAGTCAAATAAGGGTGAGAATCAGATGGGGAATCACCAAACGAAGATCTTGAAAGA
>MU779081.1:151827-187309 GCA_026770625.1 Nicotiana glauca | reverse complement strand
TGTCATGACCATTAGAGTCGGTATCCGCATTTGATAGGCTTTTATTTTATAGTTTCTCTTGTTAGAGAGTCATCTTTTTCTTTGTCTTCTATTTTTGTTTCCTTTTATCTTTCTCCTTTCAAAAAAAAATAAAAATAAATAAAAATTCCCCAGTAGAGTCTGTTTGGTCGGAACAAGTGAGAAATGACTTCAAAATCTACCATCAGTTTTCCAGTTACACAAGATGGGATCTGAGTAGAACATCCAAGTGGTTAAGCCAAGAGGAAACAAGCGCAGAGGCCAGTGTCCAGGAGGATATTCCCCAGCAAGAGGAAATTGACAAAGGGATGGATCAGTGTCAAGGAGGATATCTCCAACAAAAAGCGAAGGTTAATAACCTCAAGGCCAAAGCCAATGAGACTCAAAGGTCGAGGAAATGCCCGTTCCCTATATATGCCACAAAAGAAGAGGGATATCCCCAGCAGAAAAGGTATTTCAGTGACACGGATGAACGAAGAAAGTGGTTCAGCAGTAAAACATACAAGATCCTCAAACAGGGTCACTGTCATATGAATTTGGGTGGTCAAGATTCCAGTGGAAAACAACGGTGAAAGGCTTGTGAACAAAGAGTCGTCAACGAGGGCGGGGAAGCATGAAAGGAAAAAACTATCTATCTCCCCAGCAAGTTTTGATAATGAAACGCAGAGCAGGGAAAGAGAAGGAGAACCATCCCCGGCAGGAGCATCACAACCAACCACCGCGTTTTAAACTAACAAGTTTTCTTTGATTTGAAACAGGAAAAAGGAAATGGCATTGATGGTGAAAGGCATGCCACGAGGAAGATTATCAAACTGGGGCAGAAAATTTTCCTTTCATTTGGAAGATTTTCTGTAAGACAGGTATCCATTTGGGGAAGAAGGAAGATAAGACAAGCCTCAAGGGAAGTGGTCTTTGGATCAGTGTTATCCCCAAAATAACAAGTGTTAATGAAGGAAGTTGTATCCCCAGCGGACAGAACAAAAGGGTGAAACTTGGGTTTAGAAAAAGCAAAAGGCCAGTGTCATCCCCAACAGCCTTCAGAAGAGTGAAGCACCAGTTTTGAAGAAATAAAAATCCCCCAGCAGTGTTATCCTCAGCAGCATTATCCCCAGCTGATAACATTTTTATCCCCAGAAGGTAAGTAAATAATCCCCAACAGTGTTATCCCCAGCAGTTTCGAGGGAAGACAACACGAGTTTTAAGGGAAGCAGTTCTGCAAGAAGGTAATTCAGGAAGAAGGAAATGGTTTAGGAGGAAAAGGGAGACGCACTTCCTAAATTAAGATTTTATTCATAGGAGACGCACTTCCTAGTTTAAATCATTGATATTTCGCTCTAGGAGACGCACTTCCTAAGTTTATTTTCACTCATAGGAGACGCACTTCCTAAATTAATAGTTCATGCATAGGAGACGCACTTCCTAAATTAAGATTTCATTCATAGGAGACGCACTTCGTAGTTTAAAATCATTAAAGTTCCACGCATAGGAGACGCACTTCCTAAGTTTATTTTTACCCCTAGGAGACGCACATCCTAAATTTAGTATTCACCCATAGAGGATGCACTTCCTAAATTTAAATTCACCCATAGGAGATGCACTTCCTAAGTTTATTTTTACCCATAGGAGATGCACTTCCTAAGTTTATTTCCACCATAGGAGACGCACTTCCTAAAGCAATAGTTCGTTCATAGGAGATGCACTTCCTAGTTTGAGCCATTGAAGTTTCACCCATAGGAGACGCACTTCCTAAATATAAATTCACCTATAGGAGACGCACTTCCTAAGTATATTTTTACCCCTAAGAGACGCACTTCCTAAGTTTATTTTTACCCCTAAGAGACGCACTTCCTAAGTTTATTTTCACCCCTAGGAGACGCACTTCCTAAGTTTATTTTTATCCCTAGGAGACGCACTTCCTAAGTTTATTTTCAGCCATAAGAGACGCACTTCCTAAATTTAGTTTCACCCATAGAAGACGCACTTCTTAAATTTAAATTCACCCCTAGGAGACGCACTTCCTAAGTTTATTTTTACCCATAGGAGATGCACTTCCTAAGTTTATTTTCATGCATAGGCGACGCACTTCCTAAATTAAGATTTCATTCATAGGAGACACACTTCCTAGTTTAAAATCATTAAAGTTTCACGCATAGGAGACGCACTTCCTAAGTTTATTTTTACCCCTAGGAGACGCACTTCCTAAATTTAGTATTCACCCATAGGAGATGCACTTCCTAAATTTAAATTCACCCATAGGAGACGCACTTCCTAAGTTTATTTTTACCAATAGGAGACGCACTTCCTAAGTTTATTTTTACCCATAGGAGACGCACTTCCTAAGTTTATTTTCATGCATAGGAGACGCACTTCCTAAATTAAGATTTCGTTCATAGGAGACACACTTCCTAGTTTAAAATCATTAAAGTTTCACGCATAGGAGACGCACTGCCTAAGTTTATTTTTACCCATAGGAGATGCACTTCCTAAGTTTATTTTCACCATAGGAGATGCACTTCCTAAATCAATAGTTCAGTTATAGGAGACGCACTTCCTAAATTTAAATTCACCCATAGGAGACGCACTTCCTAAGTTTATTTTTATCCATGGGAGATGCACTTCCTAAGTTTATTTTCACCATAAGAGACGCACTTCCTAAATCAATAGTTTAGTCATTGGAGACACACTTCCTAGTTGAGTCATTGAAGTTTCACCTATAGGAGACGCACTTCCTAGATTTGAATTCACCCTCAAGAGACGCACTTCCTAGTTTAGTTCATTCCAGTTCAACCATAGGAGACGCACTTCCTAAATAAATAGTTCAGTCATAGTAGACGCACTTCCTAGCCTTCTTTTTAGGTTATCTTTTATTTTAGGAAACGCACTTTCTAAATTGAGATTTCACCCCTAGGAGATGCACTTCCTAGTTTGAGTCATTTAATGTTCGACCATAGGAGACGCACTTCCTAGTCTTCTTTTTAGGTTATATTTTATTTTAGGAAACACACTTTCTGAATTGAGATTTCACCCCTAGGAGATGCACTTCCTAGTTTGAGTCATTTAAAGTTCGACCCTAGGAGACGCACTCCTAGTCTGGTTCATTGAAGTTTTACCTATAGGAGACACACTTCCTAATTAAGATCTTTCAAGTCATTCTTATAGGAGACGCACTTCCTAGTTTTAGTCACTGAAGTTTTCATCCCTAGGAGACGCACTTCCTAGTCTTGGTCATAAAAAAGTCACCCGTAGGAGACGCACTTCCTAGTTTTGGTTATTTAAATTCATCTTTAGGAGACGCCCTTCCTAAGTCTGGTTCATTCATGTTTTATTTTAGCAGACGTATTTGCTAGTCAAAATTCTTGGTTTTACTCGTAGGAGACGCACATCCTAGTCTAGTCTTTAGTTTACTCTCATCATTGCATCAATAGTAGAAGTGGTCTACAATTTTGCTAACGACTCACAAATCTTCCTGGTACAAACTAGAGAAAAAATTTCGTTTGTTTTGTTTGTTTTGGTTGTAGGATCCCGCCCGGAGAGCGGAGGGTTACAACGAAAATCCCCAGCATTCAATCCAAGTTAGAAGTAGCAGAAGCTCGCCTCAAGAATGCTAGTCAACAGTCTGAGATGATCAACAGAAGTTAGTCAAAACCAAAAAAAAAAGCTTCCAAAGTGCAGAAGTGGAGAAAAGATGTGGTCTGCTCAAGACATAATCGAGGTCACAAAAATTGCGAGTCGGGTCCTGATCCAGAAAGTCGAAGAAGGATGAACTAGCACCTACAACTAGCCAGTATCAAGGTTAAAATCCAAAGTCTTCATGAAGCACCATTGAAGACTCAAGATCAAGCTTCAGAAGACTTATAGATAGGAATCCTTGTAACTAGTAGTTGATAGGCTTAGTTAGTCTTTTTCACTTTTGATGTAATAGCAGGACCGTGGACCGGAACCTCGACGGAACGGAACCTCGATCGGCTCTTCACCTCGGTATACTCCATCGTCTCACTTATTTCCAAACTACACGTGGCCTAATTCCTTTATAGCCCAGGATATGTAGGCAGCTCAGATACCAGGGCTCGGTCACATCCTCTTCCTTTCCTTTAGTTTAGTCTCTCCAAATAAGGGTCGAGTCAAAATACTTGTCTAGTCGTTCTTTGTTTGAAAACTCTTTGTATTTCCAGTCAAAGAGGGACAGCTGTAGACGTGTGATTTTTGAACCTCCCCAAGAATTTTCACATTTTTAGCGTAAATATTTAATTTAGGCCTAATATAGCTATTTCAGCTAATTTTGACTATTTTACTTTATTTCGTCACAAAATAAAAAAATTACAAAAAAAAGATATATAAATTTTAGTTTATGTACTTCTCATAAACTTGAAAAATACAAAAAATAGAACCTTATTTTTTATCTATATATAATTTTGAATTACAAAAATAGTTTCATTAATATTTTGTAGTCATTTTAATCTTTAAAAAAAAGAAAAATAGTACTTTATATTTTTATCTTTATATAAAAACGAAAAATTACAAAAATATAGTTTTGTTTTAATTGTCAATCTTATTTTTATAATTATTTTGCTTGTGTAGGATTAATTAAATAAAATCGTGTTTTCATTCTCGGTTCCGGGCAAAGAATAATATTTGGGTTCAAACTACCCGTTTTTAGGCCTAATTTTCGGGTCTAGCCCATAATAATCCGAGCCCACCACACGTGGGGGGACACATGTGGGGGACACGGACAAAGCATGAGAAAGACCCATCACTTTTGGGTACCCAACCCACGTGAGCCCCCTCTCATTTTGGTCTTGATATTTTTAAAAGACAATACACAAACACAGGGATATAGACAGACAAGCTCACGTTTTGGAGGGGGAGGATTTTGACTTCTTCTTCTTCTTCATCAGGGAAAACCAACACAAAAACCCTAAGGACCAGCCCTCCCTCTCTAGGTGAACGACAACAACTAAACACCAACCAAAACCTCTCAACCATTGCCTTCTCCGACCAGCACCTACGACCACTCGTCCTCCATAGCTGACGTTTCGTCTGCTTCTTCTCCGGCGATCTAGCAGCTCACGACCAGCCGCCAACGTCTCCTGCACGACCACCTGAAGCTACTGCTTCTCCCTCACATCGACCACCTAGCAGCTCCTAAACCAAACCAAACACCACTCATCACCTCCCTTCAACCAGGAACAACCAGTAGACCAACCTCCAACGTCCAGCCAACTTCTAAACAGCCCGTCATCACTACTCAAACGATACTCACCAAACGACCCCTTCAGCTCGTCGTTCCTGCTGCCTTCATCGTCGACAAAACCCAGTCGCCATCGACCACCAGTCCATACGAACCAGCTTTAAGGTCGTCGATGGTCGTCGTCTAGGGAGGTTCTATTTCAGTCAACGTTGGGGTGCCATCCGGTTGGAGGTCCGTTTGAGTTCGTCGTCGTTTGCTGTACGAGGTTGAGGTCGCCATTGAGGTTCCCGTGCCATCACGTTTTTTGTTCGAATCCTTGTGTGATTGGTCGAGCTTCGAAACAGTGTTGTAAAGGTGCACTTCTCAAATTTCATATTATTTTATCTCATTGTTTGAACTGGTTTGGTGTTATATTGGTCCGTTCCTATCTTGCTTAATTTGAATGAATTTGTATCTCTCTATTTGGTATGTGTTTTCCATGAATTTGTTTCATATGAATGGCTTCGTATCTACATCACGAAAGTTGGATTTAGTTTTTGCGTAGTTCACTTTGCTCTAAAAGTGCATTGGTTTATCTTAAATAGTGTAATTAATTTTCAGCTTTATGTATTTTACTTTGGCTTGCTAGGTAAAAAAAAATGTAAAATAAGGGGTAGTTAGTAGTCACAGCAGGATACAACATGTTCGGAGATTATAGTTTATTAATATTAGGATATTAGATTAATTTTCTTAAAAATTATATTACGATTGAGAAGTTGCCTTCAAATTATTGCTTGTTACACGGAACATGGATTTTGTCGTAATTAAAAAATGAGATGAGCCTCGCTAAACAAAGCACCCAAATTGCGGGGCCCTCATAAATGTATATATATTAAAAATACTTAGACTTTGGGATGGGCCGTTTAGTGAATTGCATGGCCTTCCCCAAAATAATAAGGCGTTAGACTCTTTAGGCGCGTATTCTAATAATATTACCTCCCTAAACTCGGGTGCACATTTATGTGACCCAAATCCAAATCTCGACGAAGTCGAAATGTGTCGATAATCACGGGCACATTGATGTGACGTGGTTCGAGATACGTTTCACAATGTTGCAATTCTTTTTGTTAAAATAATAATAATAATAATATTAAAAGCGGTTAAAGGTTAAAATTTGCACATAAGTTAAGCATGTTATAAATAAGATAATTAAGCTAAATATGACAGTTGAGCGACCGTGCTAGAACCACGGAACTCGGAAATGCCTAACACCTTCTCCCGGGTTAACAGAATTCCTTATCCGGATTTCGGGTTCGCGGACTGTTAAATAGAGTAAAACCTTTCCTCGATTCGGGATTCAACCGGTGACTTGGGACATGATAAATCTCCCAAGTGGCGACTCTAAATCTCATAATAAACGAATCTCGTTTCGATTGTCCTTTAATTGGAAAAACTCCCTTTACCACGCCCTTCGCGGGGTGCAGTAGCTCCAAAAAGAGGTGCGATAGCTCTGGCGACAGCTCTGGCGACAGCTCTGGTGACTCTGCTGGGGACCTGTAAACCTGAACCACTGGTTCAGGGTTAGAAATTTGAGCTTGGTATATTTGTCGTATTTGGCTTGTATATTATCTGATTTTGTTATATGTTTGGGCCTAATGTGCTATGTGTTGCTATTACCGCTTTGATATATTGTGAATTGTATATAAACTGTACCGAAATCCCTCCTCCCTCTGAGTCTTCTTGAAAATAAAATTGGGAATTTGCTTGACATAGCCCGCTTTCTTTGAGATAGCCGAGGTGCCTTGCACCCGGTGAAGGATTTTAGTCACACATGTTTTAGGCGGGGAGCACCACTAGTTAAGCCGGAAAGAAATGCAACCGGTACACTGACCCTCCTCGGCTCGAGTTGTCCCCTCGAGTAAGCCAGTCTAGATACTTTCTCCAATAAGATGTTAACTAAGAATAACAAAGCCCCATGCCGGATCCCTAGTAGGAATGCTTATTTGTATCATGTTGCATTCGACTTAGGGGACTCAACACGAGGGTTGGGTCCGTCTAGGACCGGTAACCTGAAACGAAAAGATCATCTTGATGCATCCTATGTGCTATATGTTGCATTTATTCAAGGGTAAAAGGGTCATTTGGCGGACCAATAATAATTAACGTCAAATGGCACGCCTGGTCATGCTAATCTCGTTAAATAAGAAGGTTGCACGATTTTTTTAGATAAGCATGATATTATTTTAATCAAAGGCATGGGGAAGAATTGTGGAATCCAAGAAGTCTTGGAATTCCCCCATGTCCCTCATGCTTCATTTTTGGGAAAATCACATGGGAAACTTTTGTGGAATCCAAGAAGTCTTGGAATTCCCTCATGTCCCCCATGCTTCCTTTTTTTTAATCAAAAGCATGAGGAACATTTGTGAAACCCAAGATGTCTTGGAAGCCACATATGTCCCCCATGCTTCATTTTGGGACAAGCGCACATGGGGAACATTGTGGAATCTAAGAAGTCTTGGAATTCCCCCATGTCCCCCACACTTCATTTTTGGGAAAAAAACACATGAGGAACATTTGTGGAATCCAAGATGTCTTGGAATTCCCTATGTCCCCCATGCCACATTTTGAAAATCAAAAGAGAAGCATTAAAATTCAAAAAAAATTTGTACTTTGTCATCATTTTCCATAAATCAGAAAATTAAAAAAAAGTGAAAATAAAAATTCAAAAAGATTTTGTACTTCGTCATCATTTTCCATAAATGAGAAAAAAAATCAAAAATATTTTGTACTTCGTCATCATTTTTCATAAATGAGAAAATCAAAAAAAAAAAGAGAAAATGTAAATTCAAAAAGATTTTGTACTTCGTCATCATTTTTCATAAATTAGAAAATCAAAAAAAAAGAAAACAAAAATTCAAAAAGATTTTGTATGTTTCCTCCATTTTAGAAAAAAAAACAAAAAATATATGTTTCTCTAAATTAGTTGTTCTCGCCCGTATCCAATCTGCAGAACTATGCTGGTTTGATCCTCACCGGATGTAAGATACGTAGGCAACCCTCATCGGGTCCAACCTCCCCTTTTTGCAAAAATAGCAAAAAAATGTCAAATTCTAATTTTGTTATAAATAAGTCGGGTGATGTCGTCTTTATCGAATATAGTCGAATGTTCCCGAAAGGGACGCCGGAAGGCTAACTTTTCATGCATGACCGCTTTGGGTCAGGTTTTGATTTTTGACCCTCAAAGCCTTAAAATCTTCGTCCCCGAGGCAATGAAAGGTCGTGTTTGCAATATCGGGTTTTATTTTGAAAAAAAAAGAGTCGTAAATAAGACAGTGATGCTGTTTTTGCTGGAAATAGCCGAATGTTACCGAAAGGGACGCCGGAAGGCTGACTTTGCATTAATAGCCACCTTTAATCATTGTTTTAAGATTTTGGCCGGTTAGCTAACGCAGCCTTAAAATCTTCATCCCCGAGGCGCTGGAAGGCCGTGTTTGCAATATCGTGTTTTATTTTGAAAAATAAGAATAAAAAATCATCATATAAGTCGAGTGACGCCGTTTTATCAAAAATAGCTGAATGTTCCCGAAAGGGACGCCGGAAGGCTGACTTTGCATAAACAACCACCCTTGGTCATTTTTGAGGTTTTTGACGGGTTAGCCCACACAGCCTTAAAATCTTCGTCCCCGAGGCGCTAAAAGGCCGTGTTTGCAAAACCAGGTCTTTTATTCTAATTGAAAAACAAGAAAAAAAAGAGTTAGTGGGCAAGTGAATGCCTTTGTGATTTTTGGTCAAAATAAGCCGAGCCAATTTCGGCAGTGTAGTAAACCGTTCTTGCCGAGATAGCCTTAGAGTATCTTTCAGTTGTTGAAAGGCTATTTTCGTAAAAGAACGGACAAGTTTGTAAAATAATCCTTCCAGGCCTCAAAATTCATGTGAAATTGAGAAGGGGCCATGTTTGCTGAAATAGCCATTTGGTTGAAATTGGCAAACAAGGAAGGAATCTGCCAGTCTGTTTTTTAATTTGTATTTCTCTTGATTAGATCATATGGTGTTTTGATTTTCGAGTCTGTAGGTTGTCCTTTCGTCAAAGCCTGTTAAATATGGTCAGCT
Source organism: Nicotiana glauca (assembly GCA_026770625.1). Taxonomy (NCBI): domain Eukaryota; kingdom Viridiplantae; phylum Streptophyta; class Magnoliopsida; order Solanales; family Solanaceae; genus Nicotiana; species Nicotiana glauca. The sequence goes on along the minus strand of MU779081.1, from coordinate 178,014 downwards.
TTTAAACATGTGTTATCAAGTTTGTTGTATTATAAAAATGAAAAAAAAATATTTTGTTGTTGTTTACCGTGTATCTACCCGAACTACGCAAGGTCTGATTCATGCGGGGTCATGATACCTAGGCAATCTCCATAAGATTCGACCCAAACAACAAAAAATGAAAAATGAAAAAAACAAAAAAAAAATCGAAAAAAAGAAGGAAAAAAAAAACAAAAGTGAAAAGTTTTGATAATAATAAGGACTGACTGATGCCCACAAAAAAATGTTGATAATAATAAGGACCGAATGAGTCCATTATAACATGTTTTATTTTGAATTGTTAAGAAATTTGAGGTGGTCATTTGTGGTGCGCCGGAAACACGAGACTCAGGAAAACCTGATTGTGATCTAAGACAGTGACACCCGGAATATCGCGCAGAATCCATTACTTGCACGTCATGATGCACACTTTGTGGGGATGATGCCTGGTGACAGGGAGCACGTGCATCCTCTTGGGATGTAATTGATTAAAGCTAAAAATGTTGAATAAGATGTCGTGCTTGGTAATTGGGAAGACTCTCCATTTCTTGGTCAACCATAGTGGAGTTTTTTGGTGGCTTATTTTGGTGTCATTTCTATTGTCCAGATTATTTCAGGTTGTAATCTGGATATTGTCTTGTAAATCAAACCCTTATATCTTTTGATTTTGTCCAGTCCCTTCGGTTGTAGTATCTCATTTAATGTTGTCTAGGTTTGTTCTAAGGGTTGTAACCCCATCTAAGTTTGTTTGTTTTGTTGTTCGAGTTGTTATTTCGTCGGTTAATGTAATATCCTATTTTATTTTACGTTTAGTCATTTTCTCTTACTTTTCCCATGCTATAGTCCTTTTTTTTCTGTCAACTCTAGTGACATGGCATGCGCACGTAATTTTGGCCTAATCTTAAAGGTTAATCATAAAGCCATTGGGAGGTGATCGGGATATTTAAAGGAAATAAGAACGGTTTGAGATTATGTGGAACACGAGTCATGTAAAACTGGGGCAAGTAAAAAGAAAACCGTTAAAGGCAAGCTGGACAAATTGACATGGGGTCGTTCATCATAATGAAAATAAGAGTGTTGCCCAACAGTGCTTTAAAAATATGGCGAATGCTAATCGTGTTGTTTGCACTTGGCATGTTTTGAAGATTGGAATGACGAAGGCATTTTGTTCTGCTATCCATACACCTTATCCTTCGTTAACCCTTTGAGCCTTATTTGATTTCTTTCATACCCCTCCTTTGGAATCGATAGCAAAGACTAGAAACACAAACGTGGAAGATAATGAAAAAGAAAAGGAAAAAATAAGGAAAAGAAAACAACAAAAGCAAAAAAAAAAAAAACAAAAGAGAAAAAGAGATAAAGAAAAAAAAGAGGGAAAAATGAAAAGGAAAATTAGAACAACGAGGAATTGGGAACTACGTTTTTTAGCCTTTAATACCCTTTCTTTCTAGCCTATCCAAAACCCCACATTACAGTCCAAAGAAAGACCTTTTGACCAATCTTCAAAAGAGGCCAAGTCAGGCAAATGAGAGAGTCTTACAAGAACATAACACTCTGATTACCAGCACAAAAGACTCTGATCCCCGCAGAAAAGAAATGTGAGAGAGANACCAAAATGAGAGAGGCTTGATAATGAAAACCTTAGGGCACTACAAGTCAAATAAGGGTGAGAATCAGATGGGGAATCACCAAACGAAGATCTTGAAAGACGATTAACGACGGGGGATAGGCCATATATGCATGTCATGACCATTAGAGTCGGTATCCGCGTTTGATAGGGTTTTATTTTATTGTTTCTCTTGTTAGAGAGTCATCTTTTTCTTTGTCTTCTATTTTTGTTTCCTTTTATCTTTCTCCTTTCAAAAAAAATAAAAAAAATAAAAATTGCCCAGTAGAGTCTGTTTGGTCGGAACAAGTGAGAAATGACTTCAAAATCTGCCATCAGCTTTCTAATTACACAAGATGGGATCTGAGTAGAACATCCAAGTTGTATAAGCCAGGAGGAAACAAGCGCAGAGGCTAGTGTCCAGGAGGATATTCCCCAGCAAGAGGAAATTGACAAAGGGATGGATCAGTGTCAAGGAGGATATCTCCAACAAAAAGCGAAGGTTAATGACTTCAAGGCCAAAGCCAATGAGACTCAAAGGTCGAGGAAATGCCCGTTCCCTATATATGCCACAAAAGAAGAGGGATATCCCCAGCCGAAAAGGTATTTCAGTGACACGGATGAACGAAGAAAGTGGTTCATCAGTAAAACATACAAGATCCTCAAGCAGGGTCACTGTCATATGAATTTGGGTGGTCAAGATTCCAGTGGAAAACAACGGTGAAAGGCTTGTGAACAAAGGGTCGTCAAGGAGGGCGGGGAAGCAAGAAAGGAAAAAAACTATCTATCTCCCCAGCAAATAATAACATCCCCAGCAAGTTTTGATAATGAAACGCAGAGCAGGGAAAGAGGAGGAGAACCATCCCCGGCAGGAGCATCACAACCAACCATCGCATTTTAAACTAACAAGTTTTCTTTGATTTGAAACAGGAAAAAGGAAATGGCATTGCTGGTGAAAGGCATGCCACGAGGAAGATTATCAAACTGGGGCAGAAAATTTTCCTTTCATTTGGAAAATTTTCTGGAAGACAGGTATCCATTTGGGGAAGAAGGAAGATAAGACAAGTCTCAAGGGAAGTGGTCTTTGGACCAGTGTTATCCCCAGAATAACAAGTGTTAATGAAGGAAGTTGTATCCCCAGCGGACAGAACAAAAGGGTGAAACTTGTGTTCAGAAAAAGCAAAAGGCCAGTGTCATCCCCAGCAGCCTTCAGAAGAGTGAAGCACCAGTTTTGAAGAAATGAAAATCCCCCAGCAGTGTTATCCTCAACAGCGTTATCCCCAGCTGATAACATTTTTATCCCCAGCAGGTAAGTAAATAATCCCCAACAGTGTTATCCCTAGCAGTTTCGAGGGAAGACAACACGAGGTTTAAGGGAAGCAGTTCTGCAAGAAGGTAATTCAGGAAGAAGGAAATGGTTTAGGAGGAAAAGGGAGACGCACTTCCTAGCTTAAATCATTGATATTTCGCTCTAGGAGACGCACTTCCTAAGTTTCCAGAGCAGAGGAGAGCAAGGCCGGCCGACAAAGCAAGAACCAACCTCCCCTCATAAAACTTACTGTTTTTCTTTGAACGCAGGCACATTTGATGTAACAGTAGCATCCGTGAAACATGTATAAACAAAGAAAATTTACCATCCATCTGGCCGTCAGACAGTGAATATATCCTAGCCAAGACATACTCTACCTTTATCTACTATTCTCTCTTTGCATGGGTTTAATCTCTAACTCCATACTTGCATAAGTCTAAGCCTTGACTCCATATCTGCATAAGGCTAAGCTCAGCCTTCCATTTTCATGGGACTAAGCCCTGTCCCCAAGTTTGCATGAGGCTAAGCCCTATCTCCATTTTGCATAAGGCTAAGCACTGCCTTTTCTTTGCATGAGTCTAATCCTTGACTCCATATTTGAATGAGGTTGATACTTTCCTCCATACCTGCATGAGCCTAAGCACTGACTCCACGTTTGTATGAGGATAATCCTTGCCTCCCCATTTGTATAAGGCTAATCCCTACATCCCGACTTGCACGAGACCAAGTATTGTACCTCCTTGCACCAATATTGTTTTATTTTTCTACTATTATCTACCTGATTTTTAATCGGGCTAAGCTCTACCCTCTACTTTGCAAGATTAAACATTGTATCGTTACATCATATTATTGAATATCATGGGCTGAAGCATCGCCAATCTGCCCAAAGGCGTTACAGTCTAAAGGCGCCACCCTTATGGCCAGAAGACACCATGCCATGGCCTGAGGATCCCTCAAATTTGCATATTATTATTCAAAGGTGTCATGGTTCGAAGGCACCATTTTCAAGGCCCGAGAACATAATTTCATAGCATGCGAATCCCTCATTAAAAAATTCATGGCCAAGGACATCATGGTCCAAGGACGTCACCTTTAACCGTCCGAAGACGACCTTCATGGTCCAAAGGGAATCTGCATCATGTTTAAATTTTTGCAAATACGTTTGTAGCATCTTTTATCTACAGATAACTAGCAAACAACCTCTATCCTAGCAGGAGCAATCTCGCTCCAGTTCCCTCCACTCATCCCGAGCCTTAACCGATCATCGTAGATGCTTCCATATCTCGTGTCCGTTCTTACAATAATTTCATCGGCATACTCCATAGGTCAATCCAGAACTACATATGGCCTAATTCCTATAAAACTAGGGATATGTAGGCACATTGGAAATTGGAGCTCGACCTCTGTCTGCCAAAGCATCCCATCCGGTCAAAATTGACCATTATTTCTTTGTCCGAAAACTCTTTCATCCTTCCCGGGTAAAGAGAGGCAGCTGTTGATACATAATTTTTTCCTATATATTTTAAGATGCATAAATACCATAAAGATATCATATGTATTCATATATAATCATGCAAGTCTTTTATTATTTTTTCCATAATTTTAAGAGCTTAAATTTATTTATTTTGCTATTTTTATCCATAAAACCCCCAATAAATATTTCCAAATAATTGTTATGATGATTTACTCATTAAAATTCTATACTTAAGTCAAAATATGACTAATATATTTTCCATGCATTTTTATAATTACATTTAGTATTTTTTAAGCTAAATTGCATATAATTGGAATGTTAACCCTTTTAATGTATAATTATATTTTATATGTGTGAAGTTAACCCCTGTATTTTTAATATGATAATTATACATTTCTAATCATTTTGGTATGTAAAAATTATTTTTTAGAAACTATTTGTTATTTTATTAAATTTAAAATAGGGAAATTGGCTATTTAAATAATAGCCAGATTTGGCTTTCAATTTTAGCCAAAGTGGACCCCAGTCCAATTTCTATTAAATAACCTGACCCATAACCTATAAAACCCTAACCCAAACCCGGAACCCACCTACACCATTGGAACTTGACCGTTGATCTCCCAGATCAACGATCCATAAATGACCTTTCCTTTTAAATTCTAAGAGACCCCCTAACCCTAACCTTTTTTCTAAATCTGCCACCCTCAAACTCTGCCATCTCCTATCTTCTATCTCAACCTAACCCTAGACTCTGTCAATTGCCTCCTTTTTCGGTCACCTCCGGCGACCACCTTTCAACCCCAAGCCTCTAATGTGTCTCTCATTACCTTGCTCATCTTCTTTGAGGCCTTTAAGGGTCCGGGGCCATACCGGTTTGGACCTAGGGTTTCTCTTTCTATTATTCATGGCTTCTCTAGTGTGATTTTAAGCAAAATCACACCATATATGTTACGATTTGTGGAAGTTTGCGCTAGATTCTTTCGTTTCTATTTGGGTTTCATTTGAAACCCTAGCTCTCGTTTGAATCTCTTAGATCTGTGTTATTTTTAACGCTTTAAGTCTATTTCTTCTTATGATTTGCACTATTCTCCATCTTCTTCGGAAAGATCCTTAACTTTAAACCATTTTTACTTCCTTTAAAAAATAGGGTTTCACGGAGTTTCTTCTACACTTGTTTTAACAGACTTTCCAATACAGTCTGTAATAACCCTTTTGCAATTTGTGTCCTGCACTTTCACTATACTATTAGTCAATAATTTCTGCCCCTTTAGTATATGTACTGCCTTGGAATCCTCTTCAGAGCACTCTGAACTCTGGCATACTGAGGCTGGCCATTCCACATTGCATTGGTTCAATTCTTGGTTGCTAAGTCTAGGTGTAAGCATTGCCTGGGGTCCTTGAGACCATTAGGGAACTTTGATGCACCTAGACTCTGATTTGTCTATGGAATTGAGGTTTATGAGACCATTGGAGGCTTTGGGAAACTTGGGCCTAATTGTAGGCTCCCTATAGAATAGCTTCATGATTTTCTATTTTACTTATGTAATTCATTCATTGGCATATAATAATTTGTAAACAGATATTTTGGATATTTAGTAAAAGGGTGGGTAGATGTATACTCTATGGGGTAATATGGGTAGAAATCCTGCCCTTAGGATCTTCTTTTATAATTTGTCTGCTTTACTCAATAGAAAACACGCTCATAGGGTTTACTCTTTAAAATCTGATTGTTTTGCCTAACAGAAATCATGTCTATAGGATTTCAATTCTAATGTCGTTTTCATCAAGTGGAAATCATGTTCCTAAGGTTCTGCATTTTGTCATGTTAAAAACCATGTTCATAGGCTCAAAACAATCATGTCTTAAATCAATTCAAATATAGATGCCATGCCCATAGGATTCGACTCCGATTCAGTTCTAATTTGTCTTTTTGTATGTTGCTGAAAATCAACTAAAATCAGTAATACGCCTAGATATCATGCATACAGGGATCAATACTTGCAATTTTGTCTGGTAATTTAATTTAGCCTAATAAACAAATTTCATTACGCCTAGTTCATTTCTAAAGCTGGTCTTATTAAGCGTTAACATTTCCTGAAACAAGTTCTTTCAAAATTGCATTAATCTTATTAGATACCATGCTTATAGGTATTAAAGGAGTTTATTTCGAAAACATGTTTGTTTCTAAATTAATATAGTTACAGTATACTGTATATATACAAGCCATAGGGCATTTTCAACACTGCATTCCCTTGAAGCTCTCTCTGTCATTTAACATTTCTGATTCTAATAACTTTTAAAAGAGTCCCTAGTTAACTTCTAGGTTATAACTTCTTGGCATAAAAGTTTGGTCTGTTTCTGCATAGTCACTTAGAGATCCTGCTTTAGGACTTTGATTAATAAAGACCTTAACTTTGTTTGAGTCGTGCTGCTTATATGTTTACTTGAGGAGGAAACTTTGAGCCTCCTATCTGCTCCCATTATAGGTGAAAGTCCTACATGTTTTGACTGTCGCCTTAGTGTTTTTGCCTTTCTAAACCTTAGGGGTACGTCTAGAACTACTTATAGGTAGAGGTCCTAAATCCCTCCAGTACCATTAAGAAGGGATGGTTAGCAGCATGCAATAGAGATCGCTAACCAACACTCGCTTTGCATGACCATTACGGGGATGGGAAGAGTAGATAAGGATATGGTGATTGGTGCGCTAATGCCACGCGTAGCCCCTTTCCAAGGAGTGATTAACGGGCATTGTACTGATGTGATCATATAGGCTAACCAGTCTTATTTGCGACAAAGCCAGTCACTCAGCGGTGCACTCAACGGTTCCATGCCTTCCCCTTCAAGTTGTCTGCTTGAGGGTACAATCTAAAACACCATAGAAACCTTACCCTGTTTAAATTATGCATTTGTCATGGTCAAAACCTAGTCGGATAAGTTATGCTATCCACATAATGATCCTTTAAGATAAGCCTTGTCCAAAGTCCATCGAGTTTTCCATAATCCCAACAGACACAACCAGGTTCTGTGCATTAATTTGGAGAACTAAATGCTAATATCCTGATCATAAATGTATAAATAGTCGAATTCGGTGGGGATAAGGCCTAACCCTTTGTTTTGTAGAAAATAAGGCACGAGGTCCCCCAGATTTGGTATGGTTAGCAATATCCCTCTATTGTTGCTAGCTTGGAGGGAAGATCTCTCCTCAAATGTCAAGAAGCACGTAAAAAAGTACCTAGATAACTTGTCATCCCTGCTAGATATTGAACCAAACAACAAACTGATTAAGTGAGGGAGGACATCTGGCCCGAGCCTACTTACTGCTTGGACTGCGCGAGCTGGGGGATCTATATGACAGAGTTCGAAAGATCAAATCTGGGGAACGTCCTTCTGGGACCAAATAAATTAGGATTATTTGCTTTCCTTAAAATGTAATAAGGCCAAGTGCGAGTAGTAACTTGTTTTATTATTATAATAGTGTTGTTTGGATTCGTCTACTATTATATTACGAAATGAGGCATTTATTGGCATTTGAAGTCCTCCAAATTTGTTTATCGTTAGGCTTGCCTCGGTCACAACGAGGCTTCCAAATTAGGATACGAGTTTATATTTCGCAACATGTATTTAAATACTGCAAACTTTTTAGGATCCCTACTAACTTGTTACCTTTTTTTTTGTTTACTTTTTATTATTATTCCCATCCCCGATAGGTTGGTTCATCCATACTAGCTTCATCAACATATCATACCAGATCTATAGGCCCTCCACCTCTTCCTCCTCCAAGCAACACAAAAAGTATAGGGAAGGAAAATATGGAAGATTTAAGTGGAATTCGAACGGAAAACATTGAGAACGCCGAGACCTCTAACGGTCATAGTACTCCAGCCCCAAATGACCTGGTTTTGAGACTTGAACAAAAGATACCGGAACTACAAGAAGAACTTGAGCAAGTTCGCAATTCGTCAAACTTTTCACGTACTCTCAATTTCCCTGATATCCACCAACAAAACGTAAGAAATCCAACACCTCCTCAAAATACACAAAACCAACAGCCGCAAAACTCTACCATACCGAATCGATACGCAACTCCACCACAGAATATCAATCCATTTCCGATGCCAACTCCACCCCAACAACATCAACCAATCTCATACCTACCAACCCCCATTTACGACACTCCCACCACTCATTCCCGATCCATATAAGTCCACCAATGACCATCATTATACCCAAGTCCCTGGCACCCATCAGAGCAATCCCATATACGTGGAAACTATACCACATTATACCCAACCACTCTCATGCTGGAACCTTCCGAAAAGGACATGCTCATTAAGAACATGGTCGAAGAACTCAAGAAGTTAACAAGCCGAGTTTAAGGTGTTAAAGGTGGTAAAGCGATAGAATGTTTGAACTACGAAGATTTGTGCATACAGCCCGATGTGGAATTGCCATAAGGATACAAGCCTCCCATGTTTGAAATGTTCGATGGTGCGGGTGATCCCAAGGTTCACCTAAGGACCTACTACGACAAACTTGTCGGGGTCAAGAAAGATGTAAAGATCTGAATAAGCTCTTTATGAGAAGCCTTACTGGGGATGCGTTATCTTGGTATATTAGCCAAAATCCCAATAAGTGGTCAAATTGGGTAAGCATGGCGTCAGATTTAATGGACCGACTCAGGTTCAACACAGAGAATGCACATGATATCTTCTACATTTAGATCTCAAGAAGAAACCCACAGAGACCTTTCGTGAATATGCTACCCATTGGAGGTCAGAACCGGCCAACGTCAGGCCATCCTTGGACGAAGAATAGATGAATAAATTCTTCGTCATGGCATAGGTCTCGCAATATTATGAGAGGCTGATGGTTATCGAAAATCACAAATTCTCTAACATCATCAAGCTTTGGAGAAAGGATTGAAGGAGGTATCAAGAGCGGAATGGTAACAAACTTCAAGGCTTTGCAAGCTACAAATAAAGCACTATAGTTAGGTGGCATATTGAAAAAGAGAGATGTTGGGGCAGTAATGGTAGCCCAGGGCCCAAAATCCCAACTTGTCTACCAAACACCTCCACCCATATACCAAACACCTCCACCCATATACCAAACACCTCCACCCACGTACCAAGAACCACCACCCATATATCAACCTTCATCCCCTAGATACTCCCAACCAGCTTCTGTCCATCACACATATAACTCCCAAACATCCCACTTCCAATCACCACCAGCTTAACAAAATTATCCAAGACCACGACTAAACTTTGACCGCAAGCTACCCAAATAGTATACCGCCATTGCCGAGCACATTGACCAATTATATGAAAGGTTAAAAGCCGCCAATTATGTCACTCATGTTCCCACTGTGGCATTAGAAAATCCATCATAGTGGGTCAATCCGAACAAGACTTGTGCGTACTATTTCGATATGAAAGGGCACACCACAACTAAGTGCCGGACATTGAATGATAAGATCCAAAAACTAATTAACAATAAGGTCATACAAGAAAAGGAGGCATGACTCTAAGGTCGCAGTCACACTTACTCCTTTTGTGGTTCAGACTCAGAAACTGATCGAGGTTGAGGTAACTATATCAGATCCATTCGAGCTACAAGTGGCTCCGCCCACAGCCACCCTCACTCCATTTGAAGTAGAATTGGTCATACCTTTCACTGTGATAGTATCAACCACACCCCGATTTAACTAAAAAGCAATACCTTGGGATTATGTCGATGAGGCTCGACGGAAGAGGAAGGCCAAGGTAGAGGAATCTTACGTCGCACAGGGAATGACTAGGACCGGAAGAGTCTATACACCTGAACACCTAAGAGGTTCAAGTAAGGAAGCCACTTCTAGGCAACCTATTATTGAGACTGGGCCAGATGACATATGGAGAAAAGTACAAGTGAAAGAGTGTTCTATTGTTGATCACTTGAACAAAGTCCTTGCTCAAATATCTATCCTGACACTATTACAGAATTCAGAAGCACACAAGAACGCCTTGATGAAACGTACTAAGCGAGGGTTGTGTACCCAATAATATCATTGGTGGAGAATTGGCCAACATGGTCGGTCAGGTGCTGGAGAGCCAGAAGATTATCTTCCACGAAGATGAGCTGCCTCCCAAAGGTCTGAATCACAATCGAACATTGTATATCACGGTACAGTTTAAAGATAAGTTCATTGCTAGGGTCCTGGTTGATGGAGGTTCTAGTCTGAATATTTGTCCACTAGATACCCTGAAAAAGGTTGGACAAAGGTTAACATGAAATACGGACCTGAAGCATGAATCTGAAGGCTTTTGATGGGTCCCAGAGGGCTAAGATCGGAGAAATAAACCTTTGTTTGCTAATGGGACCAACTTGGTTCGACGTTGAGTTCCAAGTGCTTGATATACCAGCTTCGTATAATCTTTTATTGGGCTGCCCATGGATCCATGCTGCTGGATTTGTTCCCTTCACACAACATCAAATGGGCCATTGGACATTGAAAAAGGCTAGGAAAGGAAGCCTACCATCACATCGAATGGGTCAATGCTATCAAAAAAGACAAGTGGTGGAGTAACAAGATAGAAAGCATATTGGCATGGTCGGGATATGAACCCAACAAAGGATTGGGAAAGAACCTCCAAGGCATCACCAAACCAATACAGCTGAAGAATCATGGTACTACCTTTGGGCTCAAATACCAGTACACATGGCAAGAATACAAGAATTGGTCGCCTCCAGAGCATGGACCATATTACCCTATTGGCGAACACAGTATATGGAACTGTTGAAGAAGAAGCACTAGCTGGGCTGAAGGGTTTGTTCTTGGAAGATGAGGATATGGACTGTAGTGTCATAATTGAGGAGTAGGAGGAAGAAGGCCTTACCATTCAGATTGTGGAAAAGGGAGTTGTTCTTAGAAACTAGACCGCCACACCATCCCGAGCCTGCCGAGTCCCTGTGTAGCTTGGCAGAATTTATAACTGTTGTAGGCATTTAAATTTTCCAGAAATTTTGTTTCAAGATTTCTTTGTTTTGCTCGACCCACCGAGCCAAGCTTTTGTTTGAAAAATTTTCTCAGTTTTAATCAAACGTATCTATCCTTTATCATTATTCATTACTATTTTTATATTTTCCCCTTCTACAGTGTTATTATTACATTTTCTGATGAACCCGTGACTGCGACATGTAATAAGGAAATGCAATATGAGAATAGTGGCTCATAGGAAGAAGATTAGATACCCGAGGAGATTGTCAGGGAAGTTGACAATTTTTAGAACAAGCCTAAGTCCAACTTGGACAAAACAGAAGTAGTAAATTTGGGAGATGCCGAGACCATCAAGGACACTCGCATCAGCATTCACTTATCACCAACAAAGAAAGATGAGTACATCCATTTTCTAAAGGAATACAAGGATATCTTCACATGATCATATGACGATATGACCGATTGGAGCAATTCTATAGTAGCTCAGAAGTTGCCTACCAATCCCATGTTCCCCCAGTCAAGCAGAAACTCAGAAAATTCAAACCAGACATGAGTTTGAAGATCAGGAGAAAGTTACCAAACAGATCAAAGCCAAGGTTCTTGGGGTGGTTAAGTACCCAAAAAGGTTAGCTAATATTGTGCTAGTTCCAAAAAAAGACGGGAAGGTCCGAATATGTTTCCCAAAGACAACTTCCCGCTACCAATGTCATCCCAGTCGAGGCAGAGCTTCCTTTTTTAAGAGTCATATTGGAAGTTGAACTCAGCGATGCGTAGTCGACAAGGAGCCTCTATGAACAATTGGCCCTTATCAATGGAAAGAGAATAAACGTGGTATGTCACTGCCAACTTTATCGGAATAGAATGTCCAGAGCTTTCAACAAAAGAGTCAAATCGAGACAGTTCGTACCGGGATAGTTGGTATTAAAGAAAATCTTCCCGCATTAACATGAAGCCAAAGGGAAATTCTCTCCCAACTGGAAAGGTCCTTACATTGTTCACAAGGTCCTGACAGGAGGAGCACTCATACTTCCAAAAATAGATGGAGAAATCTGGCCAAAACCAATCAATTCAGACACAGTCAAGAGATACTATGCCTAGATTATTTCACCTTTCTTTTCATATGTAATTAAACTACCCTTTACCTGATTCCCGTTTAAGAGGGGATACGTAGGCAGCCTTTTGATTTCGATCATATCATAATAAAATTTTCATTTTCCCCAAAATCATAAATTGGGGCAGAATTTTGAGGAGGATCATCAAAATTCCTGAACAAGTCCAGCCAACGCCATCACATGCTAGAAAGTCAGTCGTCAGTTAAGAATTGGGGCAGAAATTTTGAGAAGGATTCTCAAAATTCCATAAAAGATTCAGCAAGGTCCACCATCCGTAAAAAGTTAAAAATCATCTACTAAACTGGGGCAGAGTTTTGAGTAGGACCCTCAAAATTCCCACATAAGAGAGCTGCAATACCTTTGAAATGTGCCACAATCGCTAGTTCATCAAAAATTACTTGATATATCAATACACTTCCAAAATGATTCTATTTTATCAATGAATGCATATTTTTACAAAAATCCTATTTTTTCATAACGGTCTGGCACTACCTAGGAGAACTCGAATGGGGGGTTTCCAGAGCAGAGTAGAACAGAGCAAGGCCGGCAGACGAAGCAAGAACCAACCTCCCCTCTTAAAAATTAAGATTTTTCTTTGAACGCAAGCAAATTTTATGTAACGGTAGAATTCGTGAAACATGTATACAAAAAGCAAATTCACCATCCATCCGGCCATTAGACACTGAATATATCCTAGCTATCACATACTCTACCCTTATCTTCTATTCTCTCTTTGCATGAGTCTAATCTTCGACTCCATACTTGAATGAGTCTAATCTTCGACTCCATACTTGTATGAGTCTAATCTCTGACTCCATACTTGCATGAGTCTAATCTCTAACTCCACATTTGCATGAGTATAATCTCTGACTCCATATTTGTATGAATCTAAGCCATGACTCCATACTTGCATGAGTCTAATCCTCGACTCCGTATTTGCATGAGTCTAAGCCATGACTCCATATCTGTATAAGGCCAAGCTTTGAATTCGATTTGCATGGGGTTAAGCCCTGTCCCCAAGCTTGCATGAGGCTAAGCCTTGCCTCCATTTTTGCATAAGGCTAAAAGCTGCTTTCTCCTTACATGAGTCTAATCCTTGAATCCATATTTGCATGAGGTTGATCTTGCCTCCATACTTGCATGAGTCTAAGACCTGATTCCATGTTTTCATGAGGTTAATCCTTGCCTCCCTATTTACATAAGGCTAATCCCTATCTCCCCACTCGCACGGGACTAAGCGTTGTCCCTCTTTGCACCAATGTTGCTCTATTTTTCTACTACTATCTACCCGTTTTCAATCAGGCTAAGCTCTACCCTCTACTTCACAAGATTAAAACTTGTCTCATTACATCACATTGTTGCATATCATGGGTTGAAACATCTCTAATTTGTCCAAAGGCGTCATAGTCTAAAGGCACCATCCTCATAGGCGGAAGACACCATGCCATGGCCCGAGGATCCCTCAAATTTGCATATCATTATTCAAAGGCGTCATAGTTTGGAGGCCCCATTTTCATGGCCTGAGAACATAATTTCATGGCCTGTGAATCCCTCATTAAACAATTCATGGCCCAGGACGTCATCTTTAATCGTCTGAAGACGACCTTTATGGTCCAAAGAGAATCTACATCACATTTAAATTTTTGCAAATAAGTTTGTAGCATCTTTTATCTGCAGGTAACTAGCAAACAATCGCTATCCTAGCAGGAGTAATCTATCTCCAATTCTTTCCAAACGTCTCGAGCCTTAACCGCTCATCGTAGTTGCTTCCACATCTCGTGTCCGTTCTTACAATATTTTCATCGGCATACTCTGCAGGTGAATCCAGAACTACATATGGCCTGATTTATATAAAATAAAGGATATGTAGGCAACTCAGAAACTGGAGCTCGGGCTCTGTCTGTCTAAGCATCCCATCCGGTCAAAATTGGCCATCATTTCTTTACCCGAAAACTTTCATCCTTCCCGGGTAAAGAGGGGCAGCTGTTGATACCCAATTTTTCTCTATATATTTTTAATATGCATAAGTACCTTTGAAATAATATATATATGCATATATAAGCATACAAGGCTTTTTTTTTTCTTTATAATTTTAAGAGTTTAAATTGATTTATTTTCCCATGTTTTATCCATAAAGCCCCTAATAAATATTTTCCAAATTATTATTATGATTATTTACTCATTTAAATTCTATAATTATGTCAAAATATGGCTAATATATTCTTTTTATGTATTTTTATAATTACATTTAGTATTTTTTAAGCTAAATTGCATATAATTGCAATGTTAGCTCTTTTAATGTATAATTATATTTTATACTTGTAAAGTTGGACCCTGTATTTTTAAAATAATAATTATACATTTCTAATCCTTTTGCTATGGAAAAATTATTTTTTAGAAACTATTTTTTATTTTATTAAATTTAAAATAGAGAAATTGGCTATTTAAATAATAGCTAGATTTGGCGTTCAATTTTATCCAAATTGGACCCCAGCCCCCAGCCCAATTTCTATTAAATAATGGGACCCAGAACCTATAAACCCCTAACCCAAACCCGAAACCCACCTACCTAGTTGAATTTTGATCGTTGATCTCCCAGATCAACGATCCATAAATGATCTTTCCTTTTTAATTCTAAGAGACCCTCTAACCCTAATAATTTTTCTAAATCCATCGCCCTCAAGCTCTCTCATCTCCTCTCTTCTCTCTCAACCTAACCCTAGACTCTGTCAATCGCCTTCTTCTCCTGTCATCTCCAGCGATCACCTTTCAACCCCAAGCCTCCAATGGGTCTCTCATCGCCTTGATCATCGTCTACAAGGCCTTCAAGGGACCTAGGCCATGCCGATTTTGACCTAGGGTTTCTATTTCTATCGTTTGTGGCTTCTTTGGTGTGATTTTAAGCAAAACCACACCATATATGTTACAATTTGTAGAAGTTTGCAACATGTTCTTTCGTTTCTATTTGGGTTTCCTTTGAAACCCTAAATCTCATTTAAATCTATTAGATCTATGTTATTTTTAATGATTTAAGTCTGTTCTTCTGATGATTTGCAATATTCTCGATCTTCTTAGGAAAGATCCTCAACTTTAAACCGTTTTTACTTCCTTTAAAAAATTAGGGTTTCTCGGAGTTTCTTCTACACTTATTTTAGCTGAT
The DNA here is from genome assembly GCA_026770625.1 of Nicotiana glauca. NCBI lineage: Eukaryota > Viridiplantae > Streptophyta > Magnoliopsida > Solanales > Solanaceae > Nicotiana > Nicotiana glauca. Next base: position 162,356 of record MU779081.1, on the reverse strand, counting down.
TTTCTTTATGATTAAACCTCTTTCCTTGCTTATTTTGACTGATCTTATGTTCCTACTATTTTTTAACTTGACTCTATTAAAAAGCCCTAATCATTTAAGACCTTCTTTGCTTTGGTTCTGTGTATTAGCATGACTACTTGATTTTGTTAAGTTTTTGTTAGTTACCATGCTTCGAATGGGTTTTCTACTGAGTCTTTAGCCTGCTTATGTCACTTCTCTATGATTGTGTTTGCTCATTTCTTGCTTCTTTCTGTATATATGGCTGACCTTTTCTATTTGCTACGCCTGTTCATTCTTATCTATTTATATGTTGAAGTGCAGAATCATGACTCTCTCTTGATTGATTCTGATTTCCTTAATTTATGGTTTGATTGCAAGATTTTCTTTCAAAACCCTAAAGCTCGACTCGTCTGCTTAAATTGACTGATTCTGTTTCCTTATTCACAATGGTACTTCACTCTTATTGAATCATTTCCTTAATTGGTGTATTATGTACTTAGATTCAATCATATGCTCTATACTTTTACTATCCTTTATATGGTAAAAATCAGGCTTTCTCAATTGATTTTCTTTCCTTGATTATCCCTAGTTGTATCCGTTCCAGCTGTGATTCCTTGATTAAAGGGGAGTGCTTGTATTAATTGGATTCTAATTGTGATTACTTCCATGCTTGTGCTAAACCTTTACTTGTTACCTTATTTTATGCCTATTTTCAAAACTATAAATACCCTAGGTCTTTCATTAACAGACAAGAACACTGGGTTTTTCAAAAACTACCTCTCTTACTAAAAGATCTCTGCTCTCCCTCTCTCTTATGCTGCTTGCTACAATTAGCCGACTGCAAGCCAAGTCTAATCATTTGTGCTCTTTGGTTCTTTCATTCTGCTTACTTCTACCTTCACTGGTATGTCCTAGTTTTCATTTAAAGCTCCAACAACAATATGCTTATCTTATTGTTTCAGTTCCTTTTATTTCTAGCTTCCTTCTACTTGTGGTTCTGTTGTTAAACTTGTAGTTAAGTTTCATTATCAGCATGTTATTATGTCTCCCCTTCCTTTTAGATCAATGTATTCCCTTATGTGTTTCAAAGCATGCTTTCTCAATTGTCTTTACTTCTTGTGTGCTTAGCATCCTGTGAATCCCCAAATCCTTATCACCCTTTCTATGTGTTTGTATTTCTCCTAACTGATGTATGATTATGCCAGAGTCAACTATTTCTGAGCATGTCTAAAGCAGTCTTAAGACACTTGCTGGGTTATACAGCCAAATGTCTATGTATCCCCAAACCCCTTGACCCCTTGTATGACTACTGAATTCTTTAAACTAGCTATGTGTGATCTTTTCTTAAGGTGTTTAAGCTTGTTTACTACTCCAACTTATTTTCAAACAATCTTTGTTGCTTTACTAATTGCTTTTAAAACAGACTTTCCAATACAGTCTTTAATAACCTTTTGGAACGGGTGTCCTGCACTTCCACTTTACTCTTAGTCAATAAGTTATGCCTCCTGTAGTATGTATACTTACTTGGGATCCTCTTGAGAGCCCTCTGAACTATAGCATACTAAGGATGGCCTTTCCATACTACATTGGTTTAATTCTTGGTTGCTAAGTCTACATGTAAGCATTTCTTGGGGTCCTTAAGACCCTTAGGGAACTTTAATTCACCTAGGCTCTGATTTGTCTATGGAATTGAGGCTTATGAGACCATTGGAGGCTTTGGGAAACTTGGGCCTAATTGTAGGCTACTATAGAATAGCTTCTTGATTTTCTATTTTACTTATGTAATTCATTCATTGGCCTGTAATCATTTGTAAACAGATATTTGGGGTATTTAGTAAAAGGGTGGGTAGATATATACTTTGTGGGGTAATATGGGTAGGAATCCCACTCTTAGGATCTTCTTTTAGAATCTATCTACTTTACACAATAGAAAACATGCTCATAGGCTTTACTCTTTTAAATCTGATTGTTTTGCCTGATAGAAATCATGTCTATAGAATTTCAATTCTAATGTCGTTTGCATCTAGTTGAAATCATGTTCCTAAGGTTCTACATTTTGTCATCTTAAAAACCATGTTCATAGGCTCCAAACAATCATGTCTTAAATCAATTCAAATATAGATGCCATGCCCATAGGATTCGACTCCGATTCAATTCTAATAAGTCTTTCTGTATGTTGCGGCAAATCGACTAAAATCAGTAATAAGCCTAGATAACATGCCTATAGGGATCTATACTCGCAATTTTGTATGGTAATTTAATTTAGCCTAATAAACCAATTTCATTTCGCCAAACCAATTTTATTTCGCCTAGTTCATTTCTAAAGCTGGTCTTATTAAGCGTTAAAATGAACCTAGATATCATTCCTATAGGGATCTATACTTTTAAAATTGCATTAATCTCATTAGATACCATGCTTATAGGTATTAAAGAAGTCTATTTCAAAAACCTATTTGTTTCTGAATTAATATAGACATAGTATACTGCATATAGGCAAGCCTTAAGGCATTTTCATAACTGTATTCCCCTGAAGCTCTCTCTGCCGGTTAACGTTTCTGATTCTAATAACTTTTAAAAGAGTCCCTAGTCAACGTCTAGGTTATAACTTCTGGGCATAAAAGTTTGGTCTATTTCTGCATAGTCACTTAGAGATCCTGCTTTAGGACTTTGATTAATAAAGACCTTAACTGTGTTTGAGTCGTGTTGCTTGTATGTTTACTTCAGGAGGAAACTTTGAGCCTTTTTTCTTCTCCTATTATATATGAAAGTCCTACATGTGTTGATTGTCACCTTAGAGTTTTCGCATTTCTAAACCTTAGGGGTACGTCTAGAACTACCTATAGGTAGAGGTCCTAAATCCCTCCAGGACCATTAATAAGGGACAGGTAGCAGCACGCAATAGAGATCAGTAACCAACACTCGCTTTGCATGACCATTACGGGGATGAGAAGGGTAGATAAAGATGTGATGACCGATGCGCTAATGCCATGCGTATTCGAATGAGTGGTTACCGGGCATTGTACTGATGTGATCCTATAGGCTAAACAACCTAGGACCTCCCTCTCTCCAAATCCTCTTTTCATGAAACTTTATTTTCCTTTTGTTAATATACAACCTGTTTAAATTCTTATTTTTATACAATGCCTAACATGCTCTACTTGCAATTTGCTTCAATTGTTTATTTATGGACTAATTTGTAAATATAAGTTCGGCCGAGAACCACAGTTGTTGACCTAGAGGGGTGCCTAACACCTTCCCCTCGAGGTTACTTTGAGCCCTTACCCTAATCTCTGGTAATACAAACCAACTCAAGAGTTAATCACTCTAGGTGCCCTAACACACCATAATCCCTAAGGTGGTGACTTTTGAGATACCCAATTCCCGAAAGGAAATGAGTCATTACACCGCGTGAATGTCAAAACCCGAACTTCTTCCCGCGAGGTGGAAAAAAAGGGGACGCGATAGTAGGATGTAGACTAACTGATCCGGAAGAGGTTGCAGGTGGAGATTATTGAGTTTTATAAATGACTGATGGGGACCACTGCTCAGTCAATACCTGCAATAGACAAGCTGGTTATGCAGAGGGGACCAAAACTGTTACAATAATAGAGAATGGATATGTGTAAAGATGTAATCACCGATGGAGACTGCTGCTCAGTCAATACCTGCAATAGACAAGCTAGTTATGCAAAGGGGACCAAAGCTGTTACAACAGTAGAGAATGGATATGTGTAAAGATATAATCACTGATGGGGACTGCTGCTTAGTCAATACTTGCAATAGACAAGTTGGTTATACATAAGAGACCAAAGCTGTTACAACAACAGAGAATGGATATGTGTAAAGATATAACTGAGAAACGGATTTATGAGTGATTATGCTCTATTAGAGATGACAAAGTGCCAGGAATAGATGGTTACAATGTATACTATTTCAATAAGGCTTGGCCTGTTATCAAAGAGGAAGTCTTAGAAGTTGTGGCAGATTTCTTGACTACAAGCAGGATGTACAGAGCCATCAATTACACTGCGATTACATTAGTGCCTAAGACTGCTAGATCTAAAACTATAAAGGAGTTTCGACCAATTGCCTGCTGCACTGTGCTATACAAGATCATCTCTAAGATTCTTGGAACGTGATTACAAGCTTTTATTCCTAGTACTATCAATGAGGCTCAGGCTAGATTCATTCCAGGGAGAAAAATTATAGACAACATAATCCTAGCTCATGAACTAGTGAAGTCCTACTCAAGAAAGCATATCTCCCCTCGATGCATAATCAAAATAGACCTTCAGAAAGCTGATGATTCTGTGGAGTGGCCGTATATAAAGCAAGTCATGGAAGAGATGGGATTCCCTCAGTTATTTACCTCATGGATAATGGAGTGTATTCAAACTGTCAGCTATTACATCATTGTTAATAGAGAGCCAACAATCCCTTTTAATACTACTAAAGGATTAAGACAAGGTGATCCAATGTCACATTTCTTATTTGTGATTATTATGGAGTTCCTAAGTAGAAATCTTAAGTGTTTAAAGGAAGATAAAGAGTTTAGGCATCACCCTAGATGTGCCAAACTGGAAATAACACACCTTAGTTTTGCTGATGATCTACTTCTATATACAAGATGTGATATCAAGTCTATTCAGGCAATGCAACAGAAATTTCTGCAATTTTCACAGGCATCTAGGCTGCAAGCAAACTTGAACAAAAGTGAAGTCTACTTTGGTGGAGTACCTACAGAACCTAAGAAATATATACTGCAGCAATTTGGATTCACAGCTGGAGAATTACCCTTCAAGTATCTTGGAGTTCCACTATCAACAAAGAAACTTAGTATACTTCAATAGCAACCTCTTATTGACAAGATTGTTGCAAGGATCACTTCATTTATTGCAAAGACATTGTCATATGCAGGGAGGGTACAATTACTATAGAGTGTCTTATTTGGAATCCAAGCTTTCTGGGCTCAGCTATTTGTGATTCCTACTAAGGTTGTGAAATTGATTGAAGGAATATGCAGATCTTATATCTAGTCAGGAGGCAATATAATCACAAAAAAAGCATTGGTTCCTTGGGATAAAATGTGTTTGCCCAAGGCTAGAGGGGGACTCAACATCACCAATCTAAGGATTTGGAATCATGCAGCAATAGCCAAAACCTGCTGGATCTGGCACATAAACAGGATAAATTGTGGATTTGATGGATTCACACATACTATACTAAGGGGCAGAACTTCACCAATTGGACAACACCACATCAAGCTTGTTGGATGGTCACGAAAGTATTTGTGGCTAAGACAGTTCTAGTGAATCAATAATATACACATTCTCTTAAGAATAACTTAATCCGGCAAGTATACTTGAATCTTCTTGGTGATTACTGTCGAGTAGATTGGAAAAGCTTAGTGTTTAAAAATGTTGCGCGACCAAAAGCTAAAATCTCAATGTGTCTCATGATGCATGGAAAGCTATTAACCTCTGATAGGTTGAGTAAATAGGGACTTAATGTGGATACTCAATATGTGTTATGCCAAAGACAAAAATAAAATAGAGAGCACTTGTTTTGAAAATGTGATTGCACTAACATAATTTGGACCAAACTGCTCCAATGGATGCGACTTCAATGGCCTAGAATCAGAGATTGGCAACAACATATCCAGTGGATTATCACATGCTCAAAAGGTAAATTTCAGTAGACAAAAGTGTTCAAAATGGTATTTGCAGAAGCTATGTACCATATTTGGATTGAAAGGAACCTCGGAGTCCTTAAAAAAAGAAGCAAACATTGGCAAATTATTGTGAAGGATATTGCATACATATGCAATGTGTGTGTGCTTACCGAAGCCAACGCCTATCTACATAGTCTAAAGTTTGGATAGGTTATTTTTGTTTTGTCTGTTACTCTGAAATTTCTTCAATAGGTAGATTTGGAACTTAGTCGGAAATGGCAGTTTAGTATCTTGTAGTCGACTAATGAGATAGCTAGATATGTGAGCTAAGCTATGGGAACGTAAATATTTCTTTGGTGATTAATAAAAATAAGTTAGTAACCAAAAAAAAGCAAAGATCATTTTTAGCCCACAACCAACACTATTTACGTCTGGTAGCCACAACATTGTATAAAAGTGATATATTTTTTGTATATAACATATCAAAACTAGTAAAATTACCCGTGCTTTGCGTGGGGTTAAAGAAACGTCAATAAAAAAAATTATCAAGTTAACAACAAGTGCAGATATTATCCCTCTCTTTATGAGAAAGAAAATAACCAATAAATAAAATATTTTTGGTTTACTTTATAAATTTAGCTCAATTGTAGCAAATAATCAATGTGATATATAATTAATTGTATATTGCCAATGAAGATTATTTTTAAGTACTATCTAATTAAGAAAGTGCAAGACTAATAAAAAACTAAAATAAAAAGAGTTGCATAAATTCATAAAACTACTAACTACACAAATATAAAATGTATTACATTATTGTCAGTTGTATATTGAGAAGCAGAAAATTTCTATGAGACAAAAATACATACTTACGGACTAGATTATTGGGAAGACCTCGTCCTCCTACCTTGCAACATAAATGTTAAAACTCTTATCCATTAATTTATTGCATTATTCTGGTAGTTAACGCATTGCTTTTATGGGATACATTTAGTTGAGTATCTACAATATTAAATTAGAGATAATGACCCACTTTAAAGAATAAAATTCACCAAGCATTCACAGACCATTCAATTTTTTAATAAAAAATTCTGTCAATAATACTTCAGAAGATAAGAACCAAAATTAATTGTAGGTAAATCCTAAAATTAGAATAATGAGTATTTTTTGACAGTTGATTATGAACTTCAATAAGTTTTCAATCATCTATAGTATAACCCGAAAATAAAAAATACTTTATTCGTAAAGTTATTAACTCATTATCTAGTGATTTTAAAACTGCTAAACGTATAACATGTGATTTTCTTAATTAATTAGATTAACATTATATGTTTACTTAAAGTTTACTACATATTGTTAATGTCATTGATTAGTGCCTAGTGAATTGAACGTTTGAATTTTTTTTGTACAACCTTTCATAATACAAGTCGTAACGACCCGACCGGTATTAGAAGTTGTGTTTAGAAGTTATCGCTACAAGTGTTTGAGTTAGGTGGTATATCATATAATTGCACTTGAGGTTGCAGGTATGGGTTATTACATCTTGTTCGGCCTTATTCAGAGTGTAAATGTGAGATTATAATCTTGCAGATGATTTAAGAAGAAGAAATGTGGTTCTAAGGTCTATGGGCTTGGTAGGATTGAGAAACCTCAATTACATTGTGTTATCGGACCTATATGAGATAGGGTGACGAGGGATCACCCCCGGGTATTTTCATGGTAAGATTATACAGCAACTTGTTGGCTTTTGGAACAACTATGGGCAGTTCGAGGACGAACGTATATTTAAGAGGGGAAGGATGTAACGACCCGACCGGTCATTTTGAGCTTTTGCACTTCGCTCGCCATTTCTTGGGCATGTTTAGCCCCATATTATGCATTACTACTTATGTAAATTGTTGGTTTTTGTTTCAGGGTAATCGAAATAAATTTGGAAGAATAGTTCTCAGTTTCAAGCTTGAAATTTGAAAGGTTTGATCAAGTTTTGACTTATTTGTAAATGATCTTGGATTGGAATTTTTATGATTTGGTTAGCTCCGTTAGGTGACTTAGGACTTAGGAGCATGATTGGAATGTGTTTTAGAGGTCCGCCGTAGATTTAGGCTTGAATTATCAAAATTGAGTTTTTGGCACTTTTCCGATTAATAGGTGAGATTTTGATATAGGGGTCGGAATAGAATTCTGGAAATTACAATAGCCCTGTTATGTCATTTAAGATGTGTGTGCAAAATTTCAGGTCATTCAGACGTGGTTTGGTACACTTTTTGATCAAAAGCGGAATGCTGAAGGTTTTAGAACCTTAGGCTTGAATTTGATGTGTTTTGGTGGTTTTGATATTGTTTGAGGTGTTCTGAAGATTGGTATGAGTTTAAGTAAGGTTATGGGATATGTTAGTGCTTTTGGTTGAGGTACCAGGGGACTCGGGGAAATTTCAGATGGTTGACGGGGACTTTGAGGAATTGTTGCAGCTGCAGATTGTGCTGCTTCTGGTATGTCCGCACCTACGGATTGGGGACCGCAGGTGCGACGCCACATGTGCAGGAAAGCAGTCGCAGAAGCAGAATCTGGGAAGATGGAAAGAACCGCAGATGCAGTTGTAGGCGCGGGTGCGGAGTGTTGATCGTAGATGCGAAGTAGGGCGTTGTAACGACCCGACCGGTCGTTTTTGGAATTTACGCCCCAATTCCCCATTAATTGCTTTCCCTAAGTTCATTTCTGCCATTTTGGTTTGCCGGGATGTTCGGTATTAGGATTCGGAGTGTTTTGGGACACTTAGTCCCTAAATGAGAGTTCAAGAGTTTAAAAATAGCCGTATTTGGAACAGTGTGAAGACGACCTCGGAATGAAAATCCGATGGTTCCGTTAGCTCCGTTAGGTGATTTCGGGGTTGGGAGCGTGTTCGGAATGTTATTTGGAGGTCCGTAGCTCATTTAGACTTAAAATGCTGAAGTTTGAATTTTTGAAGTTTCCGGTCCGATAGTGAGTTTTTGATCCAAGGGTCGGATTTGAATTACAGAAGTTGTTGTAGCTCCGTCATGTCATTTGGGATGTCTTTGCAAAATTTCAGGTCATTCGGACGAGGCTTGGTTAGGTTTTTGATCGAAAGCGTATTCGGTTAGAATTTGAAGTTCTTAGGCTTGAATCCTTGATTTAATCGGGTTTCCGTTGTTGTTTAAGGTGTTTTGAGGATTGGTGCAAGTTTGAATAAGGTATTAGGTGGTATTGGTGTTTTTGGTTGGGGTCCCGGGGGTCTCGGGATGATTTCGGATGCTCAACAGGTTAGTTTTGGAAGTTAGAAGGAAAAATTACAGCAGGCTTCTGTTGTTTTCGCTTCTGCGGCTTGGGAACCGCTGAAGCGGCACCGCAGAAGCGGCCATTGCGCCGTAGAAGCGAGTTGGCCCCTTTTCCTCCGAGATCGTAGAAGCGGTCAGCTAATCGCAGAAGCAATGTTTGGCTTCCCCTCAGAGACCGCAGAAGCGGTCATCTTTCCGCAGAAGCGGGACCGCTGGAGCAGTCATGTGTCCGCAAAAGCGAAATTTTTCCCTTTAATGAGAAATCGCAGAAGCGGTAATTTTGCCGCTTAAGCCGGACCGCAGAAGCGGTCCCTTGTCCACAGAAGCGGAAATGTCTGGGCAGAAATAGGAAATATCGAGGGTTTAATTTCATAAGTTTGAAAATCAATTTTGAGCCCGGGCAAGGGCGATTCTGTGAGGATTTTGAAGAGGAGATTATTGGGTAACATTTTTATGATCCTTCCTAATTATATTCCATCATTTAGTAGTTAAATCCACCTTTAAATTCTAATTAAGGATCAAAAATTGGTTAATTTGGGGTAAACCATCTTAGACCTATCTATTGGGTTTTGAGGTGGCATTTGACCTCCGATTTCTGAGATTTTTATATGGTTAGACTCGTGAGAGTACGAGGTTTCTGAAAATGTAAAAATTATTCGATTCCAAGACGTTGGCTGGAGGGGCATTTTGGTCATTTTACCTATTTTTGCGCCTTATCCTTAATTTTATTAGTGGATTCAGTTATTTGCAATGTTATTTACAATATGTAATTAGTTTGAATAGATTTGGGCCACTCGGAGTTGGATACTCGTGGCAAGGGCATCGTTCCCTAGTTGATTTCGCACCGGTTCGAGGTAAGTGGCTTGCATAACCTTGTGTGGGGGATTTCGTCCCTTAGGATCTGATAATTGGTAATTTAATGCCTTGTACATGAGGTGACGAGTGCGTACTTGAGAAAATTGTTAAAACCCGGATTTTTACTTAACTACTTGATTTGGATTCTCTTTCATATTTGCCTCACTTTACTTGCTTTCATAGCCTGTGCTAGCATAGAAGAGCACGTTTAATTGATCCAAGCTGCCTATTTGTTTAAATTGTCTTAACTGTGATTATGTAGAACATGTTAGGCCTGTATTCTTTGATACCTTGTATTGTTGTACCTAAATTTTTGAATATTTCTCTGATGTTGATTGCGCATTTACATTGGGACTACGGATGCGGGATTCCGGGAGTTCCCCTTGTTTGTTTACTTTGGGACTACGAGTTTGATTCCCGGGAGATCCCCCCTGCATTTTATTTTGGGACTACGGGGCGGTATCCTGGGAGATCCCCCTACATATTATTTTGGGACGATGGGACGGTATCCCAGGAGATCCCCCTGCACTTTTATTTTGGGACTACGGGACAGTATCCCCGGAGATCTCCCTGCACACTGATGATTGGACTACGGGACGGTATCCCGGGAGATCCTTTGATATTGATATGAGATTTGGACTACGGGACGGTATCCCGGGAGTTTCATTGGACAGTTGAGGTAAAGGGCCACAGGACGGTATCCTTGGAGACTC